>VWPU01001067.1:0-121665 GCA_013398955.1 Callaeas wilsoni | reverse complement strand
CGTTGCCGGGCGACGGCGCGGGCCGCGCTGCTGTGCCGCTGCCGCGGGAGGGGCCGCGCGGCAGCCGAGGGCCGAGGGGCCGGGCCCGCCCCCAGCCCGGACACGGCCCCTGCCGCCCGCTTCGTGTTCGACCAGCCAAAGAAACGGCGTGAAGTGCCTTTGCGGGCAAAGGTTTGCCTTCGAGGCTAACAGATACCGCTTTCTGCGGCAGCTTCGGAAAGCTGTCCAAAGAACGTACTTTGCTTGCTTGCCGATGGTTATCAGCTGTGAGAAGCTGTCGACTCCGTCGACGGCAGAGAGGCCCCGCAGAGAGACCTGGACAAGTGAGGGGACTGGGCAATTCCCACTTGTGTGAAGTTTGACCAAGACCAGTGCTGGATTCCGCACCTGGGACGGAGCAACCCTGGGTGCACGGACAGACTAGGAAACAGAGGCTGGACGGCAGCACTGCAGAAAGGGACCTGGGGGCCTTGGTCGATGGCAAATTGAATATGAGTCAGCTCTGCCCTGGCAGCCTAGAGAAATTTCAGAGCTAGACTATGCAAGTCTTTATTTTCTTTTTAATTTCAGATTGAGACAACTAATTAATTCCTGCTATGAAGCCCGTGATTAACAAAGTGAATGCCGTTCCACCAAGGTCAGATAAAATTAGCATTAATCTGCTGATTTGGAATTCAGCAGATAGTTTGCTTCAACTTAGTTTATAAGCAGACTTTTTCAGATACGTTCCAGAGACTGCATTATTGCTAACAGTTCCTATTTCTAACACCGTATTTGCTGTTTCCCAATCTATAGTGAATGATGAAAAATCCTTGATAAAACAGAATATAGTTTATTCTTATTCAAGTTAAGTCTTTTTCAAATATAAAAGTCAATGAAAATCTATTTGTCAAATTGCAGAGGGCATGAGTAGATGAAATATAGGAGGAAAAATAGGCAGATGTTGCTACATCTAGAGGCTTATTTTAGACAAATGTCAGATCTTGATTTATATCAAGATGACAGGCGGCCAGCTATACACTCATAAATTTCAAAGTGCAGAATTCTTCCACAGCTTGGCATTTCCTTCAGCGTTATGTCCAACAGCATCCATTTTAAATAAGGTTCTTTGGGACACTTCTCACTTGAGAGCCAAGTAAACATTTCAATTTTATTTATTTCTTTTCAAACTGAACAGCTGGTCTCCTCTTCCTACAATTATGCTATCAAATATTGATTAGGGCAAACAGATAAAAAATAGCCAAGAGAGAGGTGAGTTCAAACATCTGGCTACACCTCTTCAATACCTACCAGCACAGGGCTGCTCACCTGCACACCTTGCTGGATGCTGATGCCGACTTGTAGATGGGGAACAGGATTCAGTTTGTGACCCAGAATGCAGATAAACACACCATGAAAATTACAGACTTTCTATTCCTCTGAATCCTCTTTCCTTTTCTGTACTTACTGAACAGAGAAAATACTATGGAAAAGTATCTATGAAACACACGTATACATGTAAGAGGCAGTTGTGAAATTTTTCATAGCAGGAAAACTTCCTTCTTGATCCCACTGCAGATGACCAATGAGCTTTGCAGCATCCCAGCAAATAAAACTTTCATAATACACATATGTAAACATTTTTGGGTGGTAGAGGAGGAAGAACAGAAATCAGAAAAGCATATTTAAGTACAGAGCCTTTAATTCTTCGCTCTGTTAAATGATAGTTACTATATAAGAAGTTCAGAATGGACCTGACCTTTTACCATAACATCCTACAATAATTTTGTTTGCTAAGAGTGATGGCATTAAAAGAATGTATCTAGGTGCTTTCTGAAGGAAAAAAAGGGATCTCAAGTTTTACATCTATCAAGTTATATCTTTTTATTTATGCAAGAACTTCATTTAGAATTCCATAACCTAACGGCAATGACAAGGACAGCTTGCTTGGAAAGAGAAATTAATCTGAATTTCAAACAAGCTAGTTTTCTAACTGGCAAAGAATCTGTAAGGTCACATCAGCTGTTTCACTGCCCCAATGTCTCAAGCCATGAAGTGTATCTGACAGACACTCCCTGAAGGGAGAAATTGTTAGGGTAGAGGCAGCCTGACAGAAAATGTGGAATAAATGCACAAGACAACAAAACAAGTGTTAGGAACCCACTGAAATGTCACTAAACAAATACTAAGGTAGCATGCACTGGTTAGCAATGCATGGATGACCTTCTGGTCATCATTCTTCTATGATACCATTCAAAAAGCTAGCTTCTTTGTTTTCCCCTGAAAGCATCACATCAACAGCTACAGCACATGCAAGTCACTTGCAGGAAAGCAGCCTTCTAATCTTAAATATTTTGCACTTTTTTATAGCAACACATAGTAGTTGGAGAGAGCAGAAAAAGAGTAACTATGAACAGCAACACTACCAAAATCCCTCAGAGGTCTTGGAACTCAGACTTAATTCTCCTCTGATTTTACAGATGGCACAAGGACTCCAGAATAACACAGTAGAAGTTTTTGCCCTAAGGGAAGACCTGGGAGTGTGCTGGGGGGGCAAAGCAGAATGTCTAGAAATAGCTGATGAACAGACTAAAGACACTCATTCTTCTTAGAGGTGCCAAGTGACAGGATTAGAATCAATGTGAGAATTTAAATACAGGAAATTCCTCTTTAAAATAAAATTTAATTTTATTTTTAGTTACAGTGAAGGTGGTCAAACACTGGAACAGGTTTTCCAACAAGACTGTGGAGGTTTTATCAAACTGAACACGAGCACGAGCAACCTGCTCAAGGTCTGAGCAGAGGTGTAGGACTACACAATCTTCCAAGGCCACTTCCAACCTTACCCATTCTGTGGTTCTGGGAAGTTTTCAATGAAAAAAAGGGTTAAGGTCAAAATCAGCTAGAGGCTTCTGTAAGAAGAGATGCTGGATTTTCAAGCATGAGGTTGCAATAGTCACAAGATTAAAGGGAAATAGAATGGATTTTGGTGTTGTATTTTCGAGACTTTTTCCTCAAATCTTTTTATCAGATAATAGGAAAATCTAGGTTCTGACATTAACGCGTTTAACATAAAAAAACCCACTACCCTTAACTTCCAATACTCTCTTTTATCTGTTTGCTAAGTGAAAGAGTAGGTGGAAGAGATGTAAGGAAGGTACAGGTCAGTGGGAAATTGTGAACAGAGAAGGACAGCAGTGCACTGGCATTTCATTAAGAGCAGGCAGTGAAGGATCAGGAAAAGAGTGAAGGGTGATCAAAAAAAGAGCAGTTGTGAGTGTGAATGGTAATGCCTGAGAAAATGAAAATAGTGCCGTATGTGATAAAGCCTGGGAGGAGCAGTCTGTGCACTGAGTCAGGAACAGTCAGTCACTGAGGTGACATAGGCCAGGGAACTGAATTTGAGCAAAACCATAAACAGATGGACTGAAACTATGCACAGGCAGCTCTAGTCTGTTAACTCTTAACATGAGGTTAGGGAGTAAAGTGGATTATGAGAGTTTTCTTGGGTAAACTGCTGGAATAAGACAAGGTAGTGGGAAAAAAAAATCACAGCCAGTTGCATAATAGAAAATAGTCTTTGCCTAAGCACAGGACTTCCTGCCCACTGACATTTCAAAAATATCTTATGGTACCATATCTCATCTGATCTTGTCAGGGGCTTGGTTTTTCCAACATTCCAGCCTCTCTTGAATTTGACATGGTGCCAGAAAGGACTCTGATGAACCCCACCTATGTTACTATTTCCACTTACCTTTATTTTCCCCTCAAGTTCTTTATTTGCTAGAGCCCCTTTTTATCACATTCTCATGCTATAATCTTATTTTGGAGAAACACAGACTCAAAATATTCTGTTAAATATCAAGCAGCTGTTCAAGTCAAATTTAAATACAGTGATACCATCAAGTCCCATGGGACTGCTCAGGGCTCTTATTTAGGTCAAAATGTGAAGTGGGCACCACCACAACTTTGATCATCTCTCCACTGAAATACAGGGATTAAACAGTGTATGCCCCAAGAGCAGGCAGCAGAGGAAAATCAAAGTAGCTCAGAGAACCATGCAGAACCATTGCCTTTCTTTTGTAAATTTGGATTTGATGATTCACAACAGGAATATCTTTCTATGTCAAAATGAAAGGCTTTCTGTGTTTGATACAGTGTGAAAACCCTATCTGAAGTCTGGAGTTAAATAAGACAACTGTGATTCTCTAACTACTGGAACTGTTACAAAATTGGGATATGGACAGAGGAAGTAGTACTACTTCTTTAAAAAATTCTAGATATTTAGCTAAAAGATACAATGAAATTGTGACTGTAGCCTGAGGAACAGAAGGATATTTTTTTTAAAATGAGAATATACAATCTTAATGTAGTGTAAACTATAGAACTGCAGAAACTATTAAACCTCTTAGTACACTGTTTTACTTTAGTATTTTGGTTTTCACAATTAAGAATGTAACCTTTCTGCAGGAGATTTGAAAAGTTAAGTCTTCTTGTTCTAAGTAAAGGCATACTGCAGATCACAGCAAATCCTTTTTAAGGGTGATTAACTTTAGTGTATTTTAAGTGTGGCTGCAGTTGTATATGCAGGCCAAAAGCAAAAAGCTGTACTATTTAAAAAATGCAAAATGTAAGACTGCTGGATAAATATGTTTTAATATAAATGTGATTACAATTCTTCATGAAAAGTTAGAAACTAGACCCTAAACTGATGCAAGATGTCTTCAAACTTGTTTTTCAAGTCTACCAAATAAAAATATATTGTCTTCTCTACATAAAAAAAACCCCCCTAGAATAGTTGACATTGTCTAACTTCTGAAACTCATAAAAATTACATAAGTTCTTGTGACACTTATGCCATCATCCATATGCCAAGTGCCACCATATCCATTTGAGCTATAACTCATCTCATCTAATTATGCTTAAAACAATAACTCAGTGAAACACAATGGCATCCTGGTGAACAATCTAATGGAAAGTTCTTTCTCCTTAAACTATTAAATACTGCAAGGCAGTGATTTTGGGTATCTTGTGGCAAAGTGCCATTGAAAACAGCAATTCTTTAAGTTTCAAGCCAAGCAGTTTGCCTGTGTGGTGGGTTGACCCTGGCTGGACAGCAGGTGCCAACCAAAGCCACTCTATCACTCCCCTCTTCATTTGGATGGAGGAGATGAAACATAAGAAAAGGCTCATGGGTTCAGATAAGAACAGGCAGCGATCACTCACAAGTTGCTCTCATGGGTAAACAGACTTGACTGAGGTAAATTAGTTTAGTTTACTACCAATCAAATTGGAGTAGGATAATGAGAAATAAAAATTAAATCTTAAAAACACCTTTTCCAACCTCTTCCTTCTTCTTGAGCCTAAATTTACTCGCAATTTTCTCTACCTCCTCCACCCAGTGGTACAGGGGGATGGGAAATGGGGGTTTGCAGTCCATTCATCACATGTTGTCTCCGCTGCTCCTTCCTTCTCAGGGGAGGACTCCTCACATTTCTCCTGCTCCAGCATGGGGCCCTTCCCAGGGGAGACAATTCCCAGGGGAGACAATCCTCCAGAAACTTCTCCAATGTGAATTCTTCCCCTGGGCTCCATGAACTGCTCCAGTGTAGGTTCCTTCCATGGGATGCAGTCCAGAACACACAGCTCCAGCATGGATTTCCCACAGGGTCCCAACGTCTGTCAGAAAACCTGATTCAGCATTGGCCCTTCCATGGGGCCACAAGTTCTGCCAAGAGCCTGTTCCAGCATGGCCTTCCCACAAAGGTTACAGACTCCTTTGGGCATCCACCCATTCTGTGGCAACATCAAGTACTGGGTCTCTAGGAATGACTTAAACTATTCCCCAAAGATTAATTATTATAGAGAAACAAAGATTTGTTCAATCTAAGGAGACTGAATGCTAGTACAACTCAACAGGCCTGACACAAAGTTTAAACAAAACTCTGGAGGCTTGGAATAGCTCATATTTTTCTAGTACCGCAGTTAAGATATACCAGAAAATCCTGTACTGAAAAAAAAAAAAAATCACTGTTTGTGTCTGTCTTTCACATCTTTTTTCCAAATCAAAGTTTTTGGGTTAATTAGGATAGGGCTTCATGACTAGTTTAATTGACCTACACACTTCTCCATGAACTGCAGTCTCATTTCCCTCTACCAGGGAGATGCTACCATTTCCAGTCTTTTCTTACAGTTTTCTTGTTCTGACTGGATCAGCTTTCCTGATCCACCTGCTCAGTCTCAAATATCACAATGCTCTCTCTCCACAGAGGGGTAGGGAGAATGCAGTTTGTAGCACAAAGCGAGACTAGCCTTCTATTAAAGCTCAAATTCTTTTCGTCAGACAAGTGAAAGAAGACTTGAGGGAAAAAAAAAATACTCCCTCTTGGAGCTAGTTTTATACTACTGGCCCCAGTAATGACAACCTGTATCAAAACCAGTACATTCCACCAGTTTTAGTCATAGCCTTTCTACAGTCATGCGGAGGTTTAGAAGAAGCTATGTACAAAACAAGGAAAGTGCTTAAATATAGCAGCAGTAACTCTTCAAGCAAAAGTTTAGACGTTCTTGCAAACAACCTGCATAGGATTGTATTATCAGCGACAGGACCCAGATGAGATTCATGCATTCAGGCAGTCACAAAGCTTGAGTTTGGTCTCCATTTTGCTGTTGAATCTAAACGCTAACACAAAAAAAATATATCCACAATCCACTACAGCTGGGGAAACTGCCCATGGAGGTAAAGTAGGCATTTACACTTTTGCAGCTTTAATTAAAGTTAAAAAAAAGACAGTACCGTGGAGATTAAACAGTGAGTTTACAGTCTAAATGGAGTTGTTCAAGTGATTGAATAGGAAGATTATGGTACTTTCAACTCTCAAGAACAGTCAAGCATTGAAACAACTTTCTCAGGGCCATACAGTCTCCACTGTTGGAGGTTAAGACCAGACCACATGAACACCTAAGAACTGTGTTATGACCTTGCTTGGAGAAGGACATTGGCTTAGAAGACATCCTGAGATCCCTTTCATCTGAATTATGTTAGGATCCTAATCTAAATAAACCTGGTTTTAGTTTATACCAAGCCTTACTGTGGTCATTTTAAATACGTCTTTAACATGGTAGATACTAGAAGATCAAGTTGTTTTCAAATGTCAATGAAAACATTTGAATATAGGGTGAAACATGTGAGGATTCATGTTCTCAAAAGCATACACAAACACACATAAGATGCCCAAATATATTTATTTAACTCTTAAAAAGTATGTTACTCTTTAGAAAAAAGACCGCCTAAGAAATCTCAATACAGATTAAAGTATATCAAATCCTGCATATACCTAATTCTGATGTTTACTTAAACATCAGCACCATCAAACCCAGCAAGGTAAGACTTCTGAAGTCAGTAGCCATGAGGTACCAGGACAGAAGAAACCCTTAAAATAAAGAGGAGCTTCAAAGCCTTTGAGCCAAGTAGAGACAGTTCCAGAACGCATTCAGGAACCATGAAATCTCTCTAATCCTTTTGAACTTCTTTTGCTGCCAAAAATACATGAGTGTTATCATAAAGAAACATAAGCATCTCAGTATACAGTTACAAACTGGTAAGCCAGTTCATTAGTTCAAAGCAGCCAAAAGAGTTCTAAAACTGACAAAGACAGAGCTTGGGGCAGAAAGGTTGACAGACTAGCATGAACCAATTAAGCTATTTCCCTCAAGACCTCTCTCCTTGCTCATGGTATTCAGAACCATGTCTAGACAGAAGAAAAAAGAAGCAAGTTCATCATTACAAGACAGCAAGATATTTACTTTTTGTACTCTTGGTAAAGTTTTCAGTGTTAGTGCATGAAAAAGTTACTGGATGTTTACTTCTGGATGTGCATAGGGGTGAAGTTACCATAACTATGTGCAAGCAGTACAACTGGATTCATTAATGTGTTTCATATGTAAAGTATTAGCTGAAAACTTTCAGCCTTAAATTGCTGGAGACACACTTTTATTAGTATATCTCTAGAACCATGTCTTTCCCTTGTTAAACACAATAATTTAACCATCTTGTTTTTACTCAGTGGTAAAAGCCACCTGCTCCACTCATTCTTAGTCATCACACTAGGAAAGATACCCCCATCTGTCATTGGCCCCTTCAGGATTTCTGGGATGTCTTGATCCAGGAAAACAAGCAATGAGACAGATCCTCCTGGTGGGGATAATAAATAGGAACAATTATGCCAGTGAGAAGGCTCAAGTGGAACACAAACAGTGACAAAGGAAAAGTTTACTTTAAAGGTGCAAGAGGCTATTTGGCTAAAAGTGAGTCCTATTTGGAATGTAGCATATGTCCTAGAAGCAAACTAGACACTGAATGTTGTCTTTGTTCCTTTTTAGGAGTGTAAACACTACCTTATGTTCTCAAGTAAGAAGACACTAATCAGACTTAGATGCAGACACTCAAGCAAGTGGAATGATAACTCACAAGATACGCAGTTTCATGCTAAACAAGAATATGTAAACACCCAAATGAGTCACCAATTCAGATAGTACCAGACACCCCATATGGATTGTCACAACGCAGCACCATAGCAGCATTTTGATTTAAGGCAAAGTCCTGCTGCTCATCCCATCACATTTACTGAATGGTGGTAGCATTAGCAGCACTGTGATTTACTCTCTGCTTTCAATGGGTCTAGGTCCAGTTTTGGTTTTCCCACATCATTCTCTTCATTAGGAAAGGTTTTGTAATTGGCAAGGATGTTTTCCACCAAGAATCGAGCAGCTTCATCTATGTTGATATTGTCCTAAAAAAGTTGAAAGCAAGGAAGTCAGTGATTTTTTTGAGACAGTCACACATTCCTATTACAAAGTTGTCCAAAAAGAAAAGACTTCTTCAGTCTCATCAGCAGAACACAAAGTTTAGATGCAAGAAGTCATTGCTCATGCTTTTTTTTCCCCTGAAAAAGTTAGCAGAAAGGTTTGAGATAAAATTGTTCACCTGTATTACAAATTAAATACTTACTCTAATCTAGCAGGCAATCAGGGGAATGTGTGTCACCTGCACTTGGAAGACTCACAAAATGCCAAAGTGCATTTCTGCATGAAGAAAGATCCTAGGCAATTACATCATCTGTAGTATCATCCTACCTTTTGGAGCCTTTTTCTGTTTCTGATGGAATTTGGATGCACTTATTTATGTAAAAGGATCTTTTCCATGAGCCTCAAAATCACAACTATTTCCAAGTGCCTCATCTAGCCACTCTACATATTCTTGTGCATACTTTGAAAAGTACCTTCCCATACACTCTAAAGAACATGTGTGTGCAGGATACTTAGAGATGTACTTTGCCAGAATATCTCAGTTTTGGAGGGTCCAGGCTGGCCTAGTGCCAAGGAGTCTCTGGCCACAGGTTTGACCTGGCTGGGCCATCTGTTAGCACAGGGCTGCCATGTTTGGAATTGCTCATCTTTGGTTCCAAACAAAATACCAGCCCAGTATATTTCTGATGACTAGATTTAAGATCCAATTATCAGTTCCAGCAGGAAGGCAAAAGCAGATTAACAGGATATCCAAGTGGGCAGGATTTAAAACCATAAACTGTTTTGGTATGCTTAGAAAACAAGAAAGCTGTCCTACATTTCTGCTATTTTAACTACAACTCTTCAGAGTCCTAAACAAGTCAGTTAATACCTAAGCTAGAACTGTTATTGTCTGGATTTTTCTCTGCACCAAGAACCTTGTTTTATATTGTCTTAAATGCCACCTAAAATGCAAGTTGTCACTAGAATTTCACATTAGATTTTGTTCCAATGTTACTTGCTTTTTTTTTTAAGCTATAATGTAGTTTATACATAGTAGTGTTACAGGCAGGTAAAGCTCCAGGGAAGACTAATACCAAAGCAGAATCTTAGTATTCATTTTGAGTATAAAGAGCCTTAGAAATAGAGTTCTTAGTAACAGATGGGTGAGTTTGGAAATATTTTTTCAAATGCAAACAAATTGTTAGCTAATTTAACTAATTTCTTTCACTGTGTATCCTTCTCTTAAAGTGATCAAAGAGCAACTTGTAACTTTGTTTCTTATATTCTTCTTAGAGACTCTTTGCTTTTTAAGAGTTGTCTAAACATCATTGTGTAACACTTCAGCAGCAGCAGTTCAAGGAAGTAAGCAAGCCAAGGGAAAAGTGGGACCTTGAGGCTTATCTGACTTTATAAAGGATTTATCAGCCAGACCAGTAATCTAGTCTGTCAGCCACACTGTCCTCATCTAGAAGAGTCCTTCATTTTAAGAATCAGTTGAGCTTTAAGGAAATACTGGATTTCACTTCCAACTAAGATGCTGCCAGTTTAATCGGTGCATTGACAAAAAATCTGTAGACTAAAACTGTACAATACATGAAATTACTCAAAGTTAATTGAATAAAGCAGCTGTCTTTCTTAACTTAAATTACTGTATGGAACAATTTGTTTTTCTCCAGTTCAGTCTTGACGTTGCCTGATAAAATAGAAAAGTGCTTTAGCAACACTGTGGGTAGGTAGCAATAAGTAAGCATACAGCTTGTCCACTTCAAATCTTGCCATTTCCTACAGTCAAGGCAGAAAATGTAATTTAAAAACCTGAACATAAAGATTACCTGTATCTTTTGGAGAGCTTGATCAGCATTTAGTAGTATTAACATCTAAAGAATGACTGATCCTCATGCATGCAAGATAAAAAAACTTATCAAACTCAGATAATCAGTGTTTCCAACTAGTTTCAAGGTTCTCTGAATTTAAGGTAAGTTTGAACCTAAACCAAATATGCCTTGTCTTCCTCAGGAGTGAAGCTAGCCTGCACATCACTTCAAATTTTGCTGAACACTGGATATTTGACTGTCACTTCCTATACTTGATAATTTTATTTTCTATGTGATTATATTCACCCATCTTATGCCAATATTCAAGAGACTAAAAATATTTTTCTATTATGCTCACCTTGGCAGATGTTTCAAACCATCCAACAAAGCCACCTTCTCTGCAGAACTGGTCCATTTGGGAAAGATTCTGGCTGCCATCTTTCTTCTGGTCACACTTGTTTGCAAGTAGAACAGCAGGGATGGGGCTGCCATTGGGAAGTAGTACTTTACTGTCCAAATCATGCTTCCATTTTGAAACAGCCTCAAAAGTGGAGCCTCTTGTGACATCAAAGACCACAAAAGCACCAACTGCCTCTTTGTAGTATACTCTGGTCATATTTCCAAAGCGCTCCTGGCCTGAAACAGAGGATCATCACAGAATGTATTTATATTGAAGCATGAACTGTATTCAATGTAAATGGACTACTGTACCAGCTTAATTCATAGAAGTTTGGCATTTGGGTCTAGTCACCTAGAGCATAATACATTGCCTCCTTTATCTCATGTAAGTTCATTGTAACAGCTATTACGTATACCATACACGACAAGTCAGATGCTAAAAGTAGTTTGCAGTTGCAACTACCACTTGGAGTTTTTCTTAAACTTATTTGTTGAGTAGAGTTCTTTGAAAAGTAAGGCCTAAAAACACTACCAGCACAGCTATACACAAATCATTATTTCATCAAATAATATTAAGGCTTATATCTAAATCTAGTTACTTCAGCTAAAGACTTAAACAAGCTCAGCCTTTTGCTGAATGGTGATTAACAAGGGGTTTTGCAAGCTTCAAGGCTAACAGCCTTCAAAGCACCTTCTGAAGAAGTCACTGATATTATAGATTTTTCCATAGGGACAAGTTCAAAAGGAGCTGCTCACTTAACAGTTCTGACTAAACTTGTTATCTTTGACTTCATTTTTAAAGTCTAAGATTTTCTTGGATTAATTTTCAACTACAGAAGTTCTGCAGCAATCCCAAGATTTAAAACAAGAACAGTTAAAGTACAATTATTCACAATAAAAACCCAGAAAAACAAAAAAAATCAATTGCCCATAAGAAGAATAAACTAAAAAAGCCTTTTCTTATTAAGTACAAGTACTGTAGCCAGAATACTTGAAATGTAGAATTAGAGTGTGCCAGTTCACTTGTTCTTCTGTTTGGAAGGTCAAACTATCATGATGTGTCTACATTTGAGTGTGTATAGTAGTATCAAGTCCTAGCACATTGTTTAGGAAGTCTGGGCTACTAAAATAGCTTCCTGCTTTTTTTGGAAGTCTTCACTGGAACAAGCAGTCCCTGAACTCTATGATTTAGTTTTACAGTGTATCATCACTTGATCTTTTATCTTTTAGTGCATATGAGGTTTAAGAATACGTAAAGGAAGAGCTGTATTTGGAAACCTGGTTGTCCTCTGTTCATAAACATTCAAGTCCACCTTTGATTAGCAAGGACAAACAGATACAAGGAGAATTGGGTGTGTTACCACCTTCTCATAAAGACAGAAATTCAATAGATGAAGGAAGATGACAAGAGATCCTGTTCAGCAGTGTGCTTTTCTAGCTCACTTCCCTCATTTTAATGTCGGTACTTCACAGTATGATTAGCTCATTCCCTACAGACACTTTCAGAAAAGGTTGCCTAAGCAGCTGTTAGAATTGCCTGAAAATGGCAGCAGCCATAAAGTTCCAGAGAACTATAAAGAAGCTGACTTTATTTCTGTCTGTTCACATAATGCTGCAGAAACCAGCATCATTACCCAGTATATTCTTCAGAATGGAGATTACACATTATTTTCACTACTGGCTGATTATGTTGTGGAAGAACAAGCAGGATTCAAGACGAAAGCTCTTATGTCCATACTCTAAACTCAAGTTTTGAAGCAGCATTTATGCCATGGACTCTAAGGCCATGCAACAAGTCAGGCACCAAGCCTGCATCTCTGTGACTATGCCTCTGGAAAAGCCACACTGCTAGTACAATTCTCCTAAACAGAGTACACAAGTAACTCACATTGTCTTCCTAGGCTGGAAGACTCTAATGCCTAAAAGAGGTTTTCAGAATAGTCTTACTACAAATTGTACCACTGACGACTGTTTCCACAAATCAAGGACCATTAGGAAAGAGTTAGATCAGAAGGCTTTTACTACTTCTGCATGTCAATGACGTCACATTTAAAGAAGCTTTACCCTTAGAATGTAGGGATTTTGGTTTTGGGAGTTTTGGGGGTTTTTTTTGGTTTTTGTCTCTCTAAATGTAGTTCCACGCTGTCAAATTTAGTTACATTAAATGAGTCACTGCATAGGGCACCACACAAGTATTGAGGAACTCCTTCGCAGCTTCCCCATTTATTTAGCTGTCAATTTCACCACCAATTCCTGCCATATGGCAGTCCCACTTCGGACTATGCTAAAGCACTGACTCCAGTGGCCAATTCAGGCAGATATCCCCTCACCATAGGACAGCCACACAAAACAAACAGTGTAATCTCAAGGTCTGCAATGCCCTGTACCAACCTCAGTCTTCTACAGAAGGAGTCCTTCAATTGAGCCCTGAAATGGCCCAGAATTGAACACCACTTGCTGTTATTTACATAAGACTGAACGTGAATCCGAAGCAGCAGGGGAGACAGTCCCATTGGTCCTCCCTATTCAGTTGCTGGAGAGCTGGGAGGCTTCTAGGCTATACTTAAGGCTGTAAGTTTTTCCAAACACTTGATGAACATTTACATAAGAAAATGAAGTTGTATTGATTAGTTGCAGGAAGGGTTGCTAGACTGTTACCAGAAGGAGTAGACAGAGATGGATCATTACATATGAAAAGTAAGTTATTTAGGAATTGCAGAAAAGGTTATCAGGCAGTTAGCATTTCTCAGATAGCTGTGCATGCTGTACGTAAACAGGGCTGCAATCACTGAGCACAGCGAAGGACATTGACTGAATCCCTTCCTGCCTATTGCTCTCCCATCCAAAAAGGCTTTAAAGACAAAAACAGTCAGCAAGGGGGCTATACTAGCCTCCTGTAGCAATAACCATCGCTGAAACATGCACAACAGCACATTTAAGGTGTAAAAAAAGGTGAAACTAGTACAGCATTACATATAGCTTCCAAAGAAACAAAGTTACAAAGCATAGCTCAGAACCAAACTTGAAGAGTCTAAACACCACCAAATGGCTTTTCTTAAAGAAATACCAAGGGACCCAGGCTTGGCCAGAAACTCTGAATCGTCACTCAGGTAAGTTTTTCCATTCCATTTCCAAGAGAAGTCCCATCATTTTACCACAGCCTGTCTTCCTCACCCACCTGGCCCAACACCTTTACACACAATGTGCTGGAGAGTTGCACTGGCTGCAACCAAGGTGCCCTGTCAGGCAATTCTCGGACTTCTCATGCCCAATGTCTCCTAGCCTGTGTGAAGCTTTAACACCATGCAGCCATCTGCCAGACAGGCTGTACCAGAGAGGCAACAACTGTAGCTCTGCTGCAAAACTGATTCAGACCAGCTGAATCCCTTCATGGCCTGGCCAGCAGCCACTGTAAATGGGAATTTGCTGCTAATATGAACATTCAGGACTTCTGGAATAATGCAGATGCCAAGATTAGCCTTTTACAGTGGCTTCTCACAGTGTAAGAAGATGGCAGCTCTGCTAGGAATGGAAGTCAGCATGGAACTGTATGTTACTTGGTACTCTGTAAAAGCCACAGTATAAAACATGGGCTTTAGCTTTCCACAACAATCATTTAAAACTTATTTCCAGCAAGCTTTATTGATAGAAGTAAAAACTTTCGTTTTAGATTTAGAAAAAAGATAATACATATTCTTCCACAGTTTTAATTTGGGTAAAAGTAGAAAACTGATGTGCCTATCAGCGTGAAAGCTTCTCTTTACTTATTAGATTTAAGCTTTATATTAGGAAGATTTGATATCTCTTACCCTTAATCACACACAAGCTGAACATCATTATATTCTTAGAGATTACTGCCTTTTAATAGGTCAAATACAGCCCAAGATGAGTGCTGCCCTTTTCTAGAGTGATCTGAGCCAGGTTATTACAGAGCTGTTTTCACCTCCAGAATTCACATCCACTAACAATAACCCTGACCTAAATACTACCTTACAACTGCTCTTTCATCCTGTCTGGAGGCCTAATGAAGATGGATATACTGTATTTCATACAAAGACAGAAGCAATAAAACATGTCCTACCCAACAGGTAAAAGTTTTGTTTGGTAAAAGGTATACAGCATGAGGCAGGAAAAGAATTCAGTTTAAACTGAGTGGACTTTCTTTACAATTCTGTCATTACTGACAAAGCACATGCTGACCTTCTTGTCTAGGCTGCAGAGCATTCTAGACAGCCTTTTGAAAATTTAACAGGACTTTTAGGAAGAGCTTTTGCAAGCACTTTTCTGCTTGCAAAAAAAAAAAAAAACCACAAACCCTCATACAGAAAAATCAAACTAGAAAACACTACTCCTCCAAATTCTCAAGGCTGATCATCATTCTCTTTGTTCTTAAAACTAAATGTCTCAACTTCTGCCATGCACAGTTCAGAGATTTGTCATGCCCCTTCCTCTGTACAACGGGATATTTGCTATAGCCATTTATTTCTCTATGGGTGACAATAGTGTTGAGCAGTAGAGAAAATGGATCATACCCCCAGAAGAGAAAAAGGCTAAAAGTGATCAGATTAATCTAGATTCATGATCTCCAGTGTGTATAATCTTAGGAAGAAAAGAGCAGGAAGATAACTAATTGCTTAGTACAGCAGTATAGAAAGGACATAACAAGATTAATCATTCTGGTAGGTCCAGTGACTAGGCATAAACC
This sequence comes from Callaeas wilsoni, assembly GCA_013398955.1. Taxonomy (NCBI): domain Eukaryota; kingdom Metazoa; phylum Chordata; class Aves; order Passeriformes; family Callaeidae; genus Callaeas; species Callaeas wilsoni. The sequence continues at coordinate 105,978 of VWPU01001067.1, read as the reverse complement.
TGACGGTACCACAAAAGTATACTTTGTGTTTTAGTAATTCAGGTGTAAATGAGGAGCTAAGATACAGGACAGTCACACAGATCAGAAGTTTAACTTGAGGGTATGGAAGTGACTTCATGTAATGCAAAGTTCTGCATTCTCTAACCACAAAGTTTTCACATCGAAATGACTCAGCACATATTGTCCCCATATTTTCCAGTAACTGCAACAACCTTAAGAAAATATTTGCACAATGACACGCATCAGGAACTAATACAGTTCCCTACAGCAGCACTGCAGGAATAAAGTTGAGTTTAAAACTGCATTACAACTTGGGAGCTACTCTCATTCTCCAGTTTCTATTGTAATGGGGGTGAACTGTAAGTTAAAAACTCCATGAAAGAAATTATAGCCAGATTTGACATTAGAAGCTTTATATTTGTCCTTTCCTTTACTGCAAAAGGTAAGTTATCACTGTAACCTTGCCTTGAAGTACATAGGTAAGAGTTTCTACAGCAGTCTTTCCCAGAGTAAGGGAGAATCACTAGTGGCAAAAATATGTGTGTTTATGTCTGTTTATGTCCAGCAGTGTGACTTACCATCGTGGCAGTTCTTGTGTGTATTTAGCAAAAGATACTCTACACTCCTATTATTTCACTCATTATTTCAACTGTTAACTCTTCCTACATGATGGGAATTGGGGCTAGAAAAAGTAATTTAAATGTAAAAATGACTGCTGGATATGCACAATAATGAGTTTGTCAGACTTCCTTCTCCCAGACTACTTACTGTATTCATAAGTTAATATGCAGTTTATATCAACTAACAAGAACTTACTCCAAGAGAGTAAAAGGGCCCATCTAGAAGAAGTTTACCCAGCTGTTCTTTTTTTGCTATGAAGGTAAATGTTATTTTACCCCCGTCAATACCAACAGAATAGCAGGAGTTCCCCTATCTTGTAAAAATCCAGACTTTACCTTATCTGAAGCCACACAACTCAAAAGAGAATTGTGCTAGTTGCACTTAAAACCTCCGTATCTCATCAGGAACACTGATGGACAACTGGACAAAGTTCTTCCAAGTTTTTCTCTTTTGCATGAGATTAATGGTTCTGGAATCCTCCAGGAGCTGTGTTATTAATGAGGAAGAGATAGATGACCAAGGGTTATAAAAATCTGACAACTGCAAAAATGAACAAGTAGTTTCTTCCATTAAAGTAATGTTAGTTCAAGCCATCTTTAACAGGCTAATCAGCTTCCTGGGTAGCCAGAGCTCAAAATATGATTTTAACAAGTTTGGCAGCTCCACATCAAAAATCCTTAAACTACAGATGTATAGTCTAGACTGCAGTCACCCAAAAGTCAGTGTACAACTAGCTGAAGGGTTTTACTCCCAAGTTCTTTGCTGCTAACTGGAAGACCATGACAATGAAAATTGGCAGGTTTTTTCCTGGACCAAATAATAGCGTTGCCAAAAGCCTAACAAATATCAAAAAGCCCTCAGTTTAGGAATAGCGTCAAGGATCTCTCACCAATTTTGTCCTTCAGAACACTAAGGATGAGAATTCAAATAGTTGAAAAGGCAGTTTAAGTTCAACAGAAAGACGGAACAAGCCACACAGGAAAAGTTTAATCTATAAAACCAACCCAAAAAAACTATCCAGCAATAACTGCAGTAGTAAAGAAAACGATCAACAGATCTAGTGAACCAAATTCAGTTAGCTTAAAACACATAGAAGTAGCTTCCTACTAGTGCCTTTCATTAATTGTGCATTTCTATCAACAGTTATTATACACTGCATTAATCACAGGCATCACAGAATGCTTAGTAAGCTATAGTGACTGTAATAAACCATTTTTTAGTCTGGAAATACTTCAAAAAATCTCCCTGCATTGTGTGAAGGGTTCTCAGATAAACTATTTACCATGACCAGTAATAGTCACCCATACCAAAATTCAAGGAGGACAGTCAGACTAACTCTGACTGCCAACACCATGGCTCTTAGGTTCTTGCTATCAACTACTCTGACTTTATTGACCAGTGTGCAAGCACAGTTCCAGCATTTAAACTCCAGTGCCAAATTCCACAACTAAATTGATTAAATCCATTTCCAGGACCATGAGACGTTTGTGTTTTTATTCAATGTAGATGGTAAAAAAGACCAATTGAACAATAAGTGAAAACTTTTTTTATCCAGGAACATCTGAGTGACAATTCCATATTTACAATTCCAACTCTCAGTAAAGTTATTGTCATTCAGTGTGATGGATTTAAGCTAAATCACCATCCAAAATGGCTGGGAACATAGTTCAATCCTCTAACTGAGTTACAACTACTGTCACTTTCAAAACTCACCTAGGCCCTTCAAGAGCCACAGGCAGGAAAAGACCAGTCTTCGGATGCAAGTTGGGTGTTTGGCACAATATAACAAATATCCAGAACTGCCCTGAGGATGAATCTCCCAGTTCTCCAGACATCTAATGTACATTTTAGCATTACCAGGGTCAAGTGTGAGTTGACTGAAATTCCTTTTTAGAGAGATATATAAACATGCTACTGGAAAGTTACCACTGGTGACAGCTACCTCCCATCTCCCCAAACCAGCACATCTTGTCCCAGAACTGTCTCACCTAATTAGATTGGATCTGTTATTCTGCAAGAAGTAGGTTAACCAAACCACTATCAATATTACGGCTCACATTCAAGTGTGTCTACCTGCTTTCTCCTACAGGTAGCAGCCATAGATTGAGAGCAGACAGACTCCAAGGCTGTTAATACTAGATGGCTCCTCGCTTCTCAGTCTTATCCATTTAAGCTGCAAGTGTAAAGTTGCCACATGTTAAAACCACAGAGGTGTTGAACTATGCATTTATTTAATGACATAGACAAATTTGCAGCTGACACGAAGCCGAGTGGTGCAGCTGACATATCTGAAGAATAGGATGCCATCCAGAGGGACATGGACAAACTTGAGAAGTGGTCCCATGGGAATATCATGAGGTTTAACAAGATCAAGTGCAAGGTGCTGCACCTGGGTTGGAGTCCCAATACAGGCTGGGGGATGAACAGATTGAGAGCAGCTGGGCCAAGAAGGACTTATGGGTGCTGATGGATGAGATGCTGGACATGACCCATGTGACATGACGTGCACTTGCAGCACAGAAAAATCACTTGTATCCTTTATCCAAAGCAGCGTGGCCAGCAGGGCCAGGGAGGTGATTGTGCCCCTCTGCTCTGCCTTTGTGAGACCCCACCTGGAGTGCAGCATCCAGCTCTGGGATCCCCAACATAAGAAGGATGTGAACCTGTTGGAGCAAGTTCAGAGGAGGCCATGAAGATGATCAGCGGGCTGGCGCACCTCTCCTATGAAGACAGGCTGAGAGAGTTGGGAGTGTTCAGCCTGGAGAAAAGGCAGCTTCAGGGTGACCTGAGGCATTCCCGTACCTAAAGGGAGCCCTACAAGAAAGATGGAGAGGGGCTATTTACAAAAGCACGTACTGACAGGACAATAGTTTTAAACTGACAGTAGGTTTAGAGAGGATATTAGGAAGAAATTCTGTACTGTGAAGGTGGTGAGGCACCAGAACAGGTTTCCCAGAGAAGCTGTGGATTCCCCATCTCTGGAAATGCTCAAAGGCCAGGTTGGGTGAGGCTCTGAGCAACCTATGGTCTAGGTCCATGGCAGCAGGGTTGGAACTGGATGATCTTTAAGGTTCCTTCCAGCTCAAGTCATTCTGTGATCCTATGACATTAGCAGTTCTAGCAGATGTTGCAAACCCCTAAGCGTTAAGGAACGTCTAGCTTGACTTTTACTTCCCACCGCTGTGAAAAAGTGGTATTTGTGGTTCTGGTGACAAACACAGAGAGGCTAAAAAGAATTACTAGAATATTACGTCTTCCTGTATGAGATAAGTACTAGAAATAGCTTCACTGACTGCAGTACTTAGAGTTTCTAACAGACAAAAGCAGCCTCAGACAATTACAGCTGCTAGTGTCCTTTCTTACTGAGGGTGGCATGGGTAAGTTAATTGACCACTGGATGGACCTCTTCCCAACACTGACCCTTTCCCAAATGCTTCAGAACAGTCTTCAGGGCAAAAGCCAGTTAATCCCTGTTAAACTGACTCATACTTTATTGTAAGAAACAACCTTTGATCCTCTGGTTATGTCTACATTAGAAACCTGCAGGGTGCAGTTGAAGCAATTCTGTTGAACAATGCAGTGTCAGAGGCATGACATTGACAATGTACACAGTGTATATATAAGAGACTGTAGTCATTGAAAAGTTACTGACAAATATCAGTTTAAATGCAGCAGTATTTTGATTATTTAGATCATATTGCAAAGTATTTCCACATGTTCATAGAAGTCACTATTTCATTCCGAAATGGTAGGAAGCAGTTTACTTTAAAATTCCATTGCACAACACAGCTAGTTTCTAACCTAACAATTTTTTAACTACATGAAATTTCAAAATCAATGACTAGCCCTTCCATTCAGGGTTTGCTATCATTATACGTTAACACAGGACAGTCCTGATCACTACCCGTGAAACAGCAAGAGCACCGAGATGGCAAGTGCTCAGAAGTTAGACACCTGATTTCCACTAGGAATTATGATCATATCCATCAACCTAATAGAAAAGGCATGCCGATTTCTCTCACAAAGATAGAAAATTTTCCCTCAGACAATTGCACAGCTCTCACTGGGAATTTTACAGCAAGACTGAAACTTTTTATTGCTGCCTGTAGTCTTGGGCTAATCTAATGATTTAATTTTCCAAACTGACTTTAACAGCTTACTATTCTGTTTTTACGAAGTTTAGAGGCAACACTCTGCACTTAAGAGTTCAATGGGTTTTGTCCAACGTCACATGTATTTTATGCAGCAGTATGACAATCATGTTTGTATAAGAAACCATCTTTTTTTTTGCATCTTTGCTAAACAGCAAGTGAGAAAGTCCCTGTTTAACCACTAGATTTCAATCCTCAGAAAATCAGAGTGCAACCAAGCTAAAGAACTTCTAACTAGCTGTCAAATGCAGCACGTAGGGAACAGTTCTCCTGCATCAGTATTCAAAAAAGTTGACATAGTCCAATTAGTGCCAGAAACAGCATGAACTGGTACTTCCTACCTTGCTTTAACATGACTTACCCAAGCAAGTAATGTGCCAGAGTTAAGCTATTTCATGCCTGACACCCTCTGATCCATATCCTTCGGCGTGCTGCCATGCAGCCAGGGCTGCACTGTGTACTTCAGTGATGCTGCATGGCACTACAGCTTTTCACAGCACACAGGAGAACAATTCTAAAGTCAGTTTGTCTCCAGAACAACTTTATCACGAGACTGAAAAAATGTTAATCTCTAAAATGGTCAATGTGTCATGGCACATTGTGTGTGACTGGAATTTTGTACCAAATAGCTGCCACTTTGCTCTACCCAGCACTCTAGCCTGGGAGCATTTAAAGAACAAGTTCCCATAAGCTGTTTGCAGTGACATTCAGTGAAAAGCTGCTAAAATTCATACAATAAGGAACATTTCATTACCTTTTAATGTAGAAGCCACTGCTACTGAAAGTTTGCTAGCCTTCTCTGGACAGTTAAGACATTTATTTCTAAGCAAGCTCTATAAAGCCCTGAAATTCCACCATTTTTCAAAGCATAATCTCACTCCATTTGTCCTCTCCATTGCCAGAAAAGATCTTTGAATATTGAACATTGTACCACAGTAGCTTGAGAAGCATGTTGTGCTTTGTAGTCACTGCTTACTTAGCAGGTCATGCTAGCTTTAACATCTGAAGGAATTTCACAAGAGGTATATATTTTCTTATAAACATATATAAAAATATATTTACATTCATATATTTCCATGCAAAAATATAAACAGACATTCCCTTCCTGCAAATCACTTCTTTCTAACATGGCATATCACACTTCTGAACCTCTGAAGCAGGCATTTGAAGGGAACAATTTACAGCAGGCTACAAAAGCAAAGCAAGGGTTATCACTGGAATTCATGGAAGGTATCTCTGAAAGCTGCGAGACTGAATCCAGTGGTCTCACTCAGTACTGAGGGGAAGAATCTTATTTTTTTTACAGCATGCTAATGCCTTTTCCGGAACCAGGCAGCTAGGATTATTTTCTTTCCTTTATGTCATAAATTCAGAATTACCCCTTTATAGCACTTGCCAACTCAAATTCTACTTGTGCACTTTGGTAACACCCTGTCCTAATGTGCACATAAAGAAAACCAAACTGGTAAGAGGCAAAGTGGAGATGTAAATAAGGTTAAGCACCAAGACTCTGAAGCTGCAAGGAGAGTTGATAAAGCTTGATTTACATTCATGTAAATGCCACACATTAAGAGGAAAGTGTATATTCAATATTGTCTGCGCCAGTTTGTCTCTGAAGGACAATGTGCTTGACTAGTCAAACCAGCTTAATTTCTGACTACTTGAGTCAGTACTACATGAAGGGCAAGAATTTAGTTAATACTTGCCTTCCAAAAAGTGGGTGATCCATGTAAGATTATTATTTCTGCAAAGCTTTCTAGTTTGTTTTATAAACTAATCCAAAAATTAGTTATGTTGAGCACTATGTATTATTTTCCCTCCTGTCTACTGCACATAAGAATTTAGGTATTGTTTGCCTTTAAGGTAGACCTCCTCTGTCCATTTGATGTATACCCATCCAGCCATCCCTTATTCTCTGTATCAGAGTACTAGGAAAGAGTTTTTATTGCGATCTTGTAGAAAGCACAAAACTTCTGAGCATCTGCTGTGTGACATCTGTTTGAAAATAAGGCTGAAGCACCACTTATTCCATAGTGAATAGAAGCTGAAGCAGTAAGTACATTTCCATTGTTGACAGAAATTAAAAGTACCAGTAAGATAAATACACTGAACTTTCTTTTAAGCCTATACTAGATCAGGTGGTCTTTTAGGACCACATCTTTAACCTCATTTATCACAGAACACCTTGAAAGGCCTATGAGGAATTCTAAGCTTATTTCCAAGACATTCAAAGAACATGTCTCAATTCTCCCATTTAACTGAACAGTTCTGCCTTGCATAATCAAAATTACCATACTAGACTACCCTGCAACATCAAGATCAAGACAACAGCATTTCCCATATGCTTGTGGAATTCAATCAGCACAAAGGTCATAGGCTTAGTCCAAGATAACATATACAGTACTTTAAATGGCTACATAACATAGTACTAAGCAAAAGAACCTTTGCCATTATGAATGCTTTGGTAGCCCTCTGATAAGACATGGAAATCCCTTCATCAGACCAACAATCACACCTCACTTGATAACATTTCATTAGAAGTGTATTTAAACAGGATTTCCAAAAAAGAAAACATCCAGAATCTGTATTCAGAGATGTCTGAAAGCTGGAAAAACACCGAAACACCAAGTTTAACACATTCAGCACTTATTCAGATATTTAGCTGTAGAGCTCCAAGAACAGCAAGTCATTCTAAACTGAAAGCTCATAACCCCAATCCAGCTATTCCAGAAGAGTCATAAGAAAGGACACCCACACAAGATTTCCCACAGAGGGGTGGTTTTTAGAAGGAAACAAAGTACACCTCCAGTTCTGTTTCCTGCCTCTACATTCAAAATCTTTCTACATGAGCAGGCCTTCTACCTGCCATCCCCAAACTTTATCTGCTAGTCTTGCATGTTTCCAGTAAACACAATCCTTAAGTAAATCTTCTCTCATGAGACTTATATTTAAACATGTGCAAGCAGGAAGCAGTCAGAAATTAAGTCAAGTCTTTCATATCTCCATGAGTCTGTAGACATAACCACATAGAAGATTCCTCAATCCTGACTGGGAGCTTTCTGACCTGCCCCAGCTGTAAGCAAAATGATAGCACTCCTATCTCCACATGAAGGCTGCTCCTGGAACCTCCATCACCATATAAACTAGGAAATAACCTCAGAAAACTTAGAAGTTTCTGAAAAAGCTCTGAGCTCCAAGTTCTGCATCCATTTCTGATGCAGTTATTTATGTGCACATCCTTCACTCATTAAGAATATTTATAGTGGTGAGAAAAAAATCCCCACATTTGAGGGCAGGTTACGCCTGGATTGTCTTGCCTCCACCTTATGCTCACTTGTACCAGGCATACAGCTAAGCAATTCTTTCATGGTTTCTTTGCGAGAGTTGCCATTTTAAGCCCTTCAGCATGCATTGTGGCTAAGGACAAGTTGTTACAAGAATACCTTGGCTACTTTTGCAGACTGCTGCCTCCAAATTCTCCATACTTAGCAGAGACTTCTCTGCAAAGCCACTGAAGCGTACATGCCTCTGGCACAGAGCCAGGTATGGATAGGGAACAGCAGAAGTTTTCTGGTTCTTTCCCTATAGACTTTCAGGGATGCATTAACATCACTTCACACTTGCTTTAGACCTTATTTAAAAATAACTAAAATCAGTCCATAATTCAAGAAACAAGCTAATGCCTCAGTACACAGAAGCAACTTGGCAGCCTCTATGACATGCCAGTGGCACAAGTGCAGACTAACTGGAATACAGAGCTGCTTGAAACTAGTTTTCACACGGAAATAAACTATTTCACATATTATGACAGCCTGAATGCCTTTGAAAGTCAACCATATTCATGGTTTCCTGTACTTGTCCCATTTCTCATGGCTTCCTATAGATAAGCCTAAAAGTTACTTAGAAAGTTAACTTGTTCTTAACATCAACTCACATACCTTAACACTCATTTCTCTTCACAGAAGAGAGGGGTTATTCCAGCTCTTCACCTCAACTTAGTATTTAACCAAAATACTTCATCTGATTTCTCCATCCTCTCGGGGACTTGTAGAGTTCAGTTCCTCTCAAGGAGACACACGAGATTTTATAACAAATTCATATGCTACAAATCTTACCATCCAATTCTTGCAAGCCTGTGGAGCATGTTTAGAATACCCAAGTACGATTCCGCTTCTGTTTGGCCAACTTCATAGCCATGGTCTGCTAGTTAAAGCATTTCTTCAGTTTTAATAAATATTTACACAAAGAAATGCTAATAAAACCCTGGAAGAAGAACGGTATTAACACCAAAGTTAATTCAGAATTCCTCAGAGAAAGGTTTGAAACCAAATTGTCTACCAGTTGTCATTAGTGACATTCTTCATGAGAAGCCAAACTCAAGCCGCCATCTGTGATCTTTACCACTCCCGCCCTCCAGCAGACTGGCTGTTCATACAGGCTGATGTGAGTGACAGTGATAGTCAATGTGAGCACAAAAGCAGCAGCTAACACTACTCAGTTGCTGGTCTTACTAGATTACCTCAAAAGTTCCGGATACAGAAAATCCTTTATGCGTTCTTTCAATATCACCTGATAGTTTCATTAATATGCCACATACACCTCCTGAGAACGCTGTGGTCAGCGCAGTGCTCACTAAGACAGCACATTTGTCAAGAAGGAATCTCTAGTGTATTGAAATAGACTATAAAAGCACTTCCCTATCATTAAAATTTCTTTGTTTTGTGTCTCTTTACCACAACGACTCATTCCGACCTCCTATTTATTTTGCCCATCATTTATGCCCTTTGTTCAAGGTGGTTAACCTGGTTCTAACACTTTCAGAATTTATCCAGAAAGAAATATTTTTCATTACTTCACACATTAAGATTAAGAAGAACACAAAACAACAAAACACAAAAGCCAACCAAACAAAACACCCAAGAAGAATGCCTAAGGGCAGCTAAAGTCCTGCATGAACACGCATATAATCTGTTCAGCTTCTTTCAGAATGCTTCTTTCTTTATGCTGTAACCAAGATAATTTGACAATGATTGATCAGTCTTAGTCTCAAGCTTTTTCATCACCTTTATTCAAGAACTTATAAACTGTGTCTAAAAACTAAAATGCCTGACTATCTCTGAAATACAAAAGTCTAGGCACAACAGCAACCTTCCTCCCTCTCCATCATTTTACATTCCCTCCCCTTTGATGCTGCTGCAAGAATTTGCATTACTTTGTACCTTACAACAAGAGGGCTATTTTCAGCAGAAAAAGAAAAAGCATAAGCAGTGTAACGCGGTCATGCTCTATTTGACAGAATTATCTAACTACCAAAAAAAAAAAAAAACAAACCCCAAACCAAAACAACCTCAGCTAGCACAAGAATTTGGAGTCATCCAGTAACCTGTTGCATTGTAATAAACAGCAGAACATTCATCACTTTTCCTACAATCACATCAGAAGCCAGCACAGTATCTGCATTATGATCTTTAGCTGATGCATGAACTACCTGGTCAGTTCTTATCATTGACGTTGGTACAAAACCTTCGTATCACTCAGCTCTTTAAGGAAAGTTTCTTACAATGAACTGTTACATACAAGCTTTGATCTAGTGAAAATAACATCCCTTTCTATGCTTAAGGGTTAAACTTTAATTCAACAGCCTTTTTAAATGCATCGAAATCAATTCAGAATGTCGGCACCATAGTGCTTGCAGAGAAGTCACATGTAACTTTACTTACCATAAGATTCAGATCTCTTCAAGAGATCTAAAGCCATTTGTCTGCACACACCAGCAGGCAAAATTATCTACGAGCTGTTGAAAGGCAGAAGACAGCTGGGCTGATGAGTTAAAAAGGAATGACTATCACATGCTCAGACACTGTGCTACACTTCAATAAAGCACTTTAGAGAATGTTGTCTATGATTGTAGAAGCCATCTTCAACCTGGTTCTTTAACAAATAACTTCAATATAAATCTGTTAACATCCTCAGGAACTTAGAAATATTCCTGATTGTATACATGAACAGCTGCAGAACACACTCGTGGTTGAGGACTTCATCACCTTTAAGACAATCAAACAACCCTCATGGATATCAAAATACTTTTTATTTCACTAATTAAGTCTCAAATGTCAAGTGCTATAGCCCAAATTGTTGCTGTCACACTGGCTAAGCACAACCCAATCAAAAATCACTAAGTTTACTTCTCTTCTTGGTCTTGTTTTTTTTCATTGGGCACGATCTCCCCAGCCCTTTGGAAACAGAATATCCTAAACTAGCAGATTAGACTAAGAGTTTGGAGTGCAAACTGCAGAGCAGTTGTATCTTCCTTTTTCATTTCTGCTAAGAAGAGACTAGTCAGGGGTTTCATACTAAAGTCTTACAAAATAGGAAAAATATTTCAGTGACAGGAAAAATTTTAATTCTTCAATCAATTTAATTCTTCAACTAATTTACCACAAGCTTCCAGGGATTTATCAGCAGCTCTTAACTCAGTCTTCACCTAGCAGTGTCAAAAATACACTAAGGGAAATAATCAAGAATGAAAAATATTGTCTTCTGGATCTTGACATTAATGTATGGACGTATTGATAGAACTTCCTAAACTGTAAATAGGTTTCGTCCAAACTTTGTGACAAGTTACAGCTAAGCTTCTGCCTATCCTGTTGAAACAGATTGCTTTGGGAAAGCACACAGCCTACCCAACTCTGAGCAACAAAGGGCTGAGAAGTCAAACACAAGCATGGCAGCCTGCCAAACCCCAGGATGCCAATAGCCTCCCCTCTTCAATCTTTGGAACCCCAGGCTCGCTAAAATATACCCAGAGGACTGCAGCAGTTTGTACTGATACTGTTAATTGAGTCACAGAAAGTTAAAGCTGATTCACAAAAGGAACATATCAGAAGAGAAAGTTTGCCAACATTTTACTTGCTCTTCAAAACAGCAATTAGAAAATATTTTCATTTGCCCTACAGGCCAGCAACGGAAAGATCCATGGTGTATTTCAGCATATGGCAGTAAGAAGGCTTTTCAGTTTGAGGAATCATATTTGAAGTGTTTTAGAGCAAAAAGGCCAGAAGCTGAGGTACAGTTGGTCTGTCACAGGATTACAGGAGCCACATGTTACACTTCCTCATTTCTGAGCTTCCGCTGATAAGCCTAAAGTTCATGGAAACGGTAACTACTGGGTTTTTTCTTTGTGTCTTCCAGTAGCGCAAGTTTAAACACCAGCATTTGAAATAACATCTACTTTTTCATATCCAAGGAGATATTCAGAGGGTGGTAGATAGGGATGAGGAGAGCTGCAGGCTAACACCTGGGCTGCACACTAAACTAGAAATGCAATACCAACCAAGGTGCTTATGGAGCTGAGGGACAGACTTCTCATGAGACCACAGTAAAACAGAGATTGTTCTGTGGCATTTAACACCACAGCATAAGCAAAGTTAACCACGGTAGGAATACAGTTGGAATCTTGGAAACAGAGATGTTAAAGAATAAGTTTGAATTATACATGGGAAAGGAACAATGCAATGTTCAACAAGTGAACAGGACTTCTGCTTCCATGTGCTCAAAGTACTTATTCTAATACACAAATTTGTGATTTGAATGTAGAACTAAACATAACAAAAGTTCCATTCCCTCACTCAATGCAGCAGGGATGCAATCTACTTTTAAATTAACCAGGTGACTCCAAGCATGCAAAGTTTAAGTATTCTTCCTTTGAGGATAATTTTAGCTGCCTGAGTTACCTTTAACCAGTAAAACACGGTGCATTAGATACATTACAGAGCCATAACCCTGAATTAATTTCAGCAGTAGCCATAACCAAGGCCACCACCACCCAGACAAGCAGGTCAGGAGGAGCAGTATGAGCAGGAACACTCCGGGAGCCCTGGATCCAGCAGTCAGAGCAAAGCAGCTGTTTGAGGACTACTAAAAAACCCTGGGCCAAGCCAAGAGCCCCACGAAGTCTTCTAACGGGAGAGGGCAAAGCCTGCAGAAAGTGAAAAACTTCACTCCCACATCAAGACCTCCCTCTACTAACACCTCAAAGGCAAGAATTAGAGGTCGCTGATAACAGGGGTAAGACGAAAAACAAGAAGACAGATTTCACAGCCAAAACACACTTTCCTCCAGAGAGGCCGAGAGCCGGGCCCCCGGCAGCCGGGCTCACAGCGCCCTCGGGGCGCACTCTGCAGGGAGCAGCCCGCTCCGTCCCGTACCTGCGATGTCCCAAAGCTGCAGCCGCACCAGGGTCTTGCTGTCCCAGTTGATGACTTTGAGCGCGAAATCCACGCCGATGGTGGCCCGGTAGTGCTGGGAGAAGAGCTGGTGCACGTAGCGCTTGATAATGCTGGTTTTGCCCACGCCCAGCTCCCCGATCACCAGCACCTTGAAGAGGTGCTCCCGGCACTCCGGCACGCCGCAGCCCGCTCCTTCCCCGCCGGCCATCCTCGGCCCTCCCGTGGAGTGCGGCGGAGAGGCCGGGCTGCCGGGGCCGCGGCTCTCTCGCTTCTAAACTTTCCCAGCCAGAAACTTTCCTCCAACTTTCCCCAGCCGGCTCCCCGCAGGGCCGGCCCTCGCCGGGCGGGGGAAGACGGAGCGGGACGGAGCGTGGGAGCGAGCGGGAACCCCAGCCACCACCTGACTGCAGTCACAGGACGCGGAAACTCCGCGGACTTATAGCGGCCCGGGGGAGGGCGGCGGGAGGGGCGGAGGGAGTGACTGGCCCGCCCCGCCCCGCCGCTCCGGCACACCGGGTGGGAACGGCAAAGGGTCCGGGTGGGAACGGCAAAGGGTCCGGGTGGGAACGGCAAAGGGTCCGGGTGGGAGGGAGCTCTTCCGTGGCTGCTTCGGGCGGGCCGGGCTGGGAGTGGCAGGGCAGGGCAGCGCAGCGCGGGGCGGCCCTAGCGGGGGCTGAGCCTCAGAAAAGGGCTCGTGTTGGGGAAGTGTCGGCTCTGTGTTGGTGCTACCCTTTGTCCCCTTCTAGTGATGGTGGCGGCAGCGAAATTTTCTCCCGGTGAAGTCTCTGAAAGCACCCGGGTTCTCTCCCCACCGTACGGCAAGGAGTGTTTCATGTCCGTGGGACAGAGGGCCCTATCAGCAATGCGTGGCAATAGGCGGGTTCCAGTGGCCCGTGCTCGCTCCCAGTCTTCATTCCCAGGAGCCAGCCTGAGGACCTGTAAGCGCAGGGTGCTGCGGCCCGGCCACCTCCCCGCCGTCGCAGGCCCTGCACTGCGGCCTGGGGGTGCGTGCGGGCCGGGCCGTGCTGAGCCCGCCCGGGGCAAACAGCGCCGGCAGTGCGGGCAGGACCGAGCCGGGCCGGGCCGTGCTGAGCCCGCCCGGGGCAAACAGGGCCGGCAGTGCGGGCAGGACCGAGCCAGGCCGGGCCGGGCTGAGCCCGGCCGGGGCAAACAGGGCCGGCAGTGCGGGCAGGGCCGTGCTCAGCGCGGCCGGGGCAAAGGGGCCCGCACCCAGGCGGCAGCAGTGACGCAGCGGTAGCTGCTCTGCGGAAAAGGCTCGGGTGACCAGGGACGAAATCACCTCCTCATCTGCAGAATTCCCATCAAACACCTACAGCTGAATTTGGTTCCATCCTGTTCCTAAACTGATCTAATAAATTATTTTTTATTGTTCTCTGGTTATTTTAAAAGATTACCCTAGGCAGTCATAGAATCACAGAGTGGTTTGGGTTGGAAGGAACCTTACAGATTATCCAGTCCCAACTCCCCCGACATGGGCAGGGACGCCTTCCACTAGACCAGATTGCTCAAAGCCCCATCCAGGCAGGCCTAGAACACGTGCAGGGATGGGGCATCCACAGCCTCTCTGAAACAGACACGTTGTTAGAAAACAACATAAAACGAGTTTTCCTGACCTTAGGACCACGTAGTACCACGTGTGGTGACTACAGGTGCTGGGGAAAAAAACACCTTTGCTAACATACTCTCCAAATGAAACACACAACCCCAGGTGTTTGTGCCCGCAACAAGAGGATGAAGTTGTGCAGCTTAGTGGTACTGTCTCCATGCTGTAATGTTTGTTTATCATGTAAATACCTAAAGAGAGCTATTTTGTGCCAGACAGTGATGGCAACCACCCCAAAAGGGAAATGTTACGTGGTTGTCTGGGCAGTGTGTGTGTACAGAGGCAGGTAACCCAAGGGAAGATCTGGGTAGCAGTGAAAGGATGCCCCCAGTGGGAAAGTAAGTAGTGGTTAACGTATATGGTAACTGATCCATCAAACAATCATCAGTTGCTCCTGATACTGTAATAGTTTTTTGCACATACTAATTTCTTTGCAATGCTTTAAATTAGTCTCTTCAGTAAAATGATCCAGATTTTCTCAGGTGGATTTTAGAGAACATGTGCTTCCATGTCACACAAAGATGGTGTGGGCAGTGTAGATGGGAGTAGGTGAAAAGAAGAGCAGTTTGGGAAAATAAGGCAAAAAAAGACAGCATTCTTGGAGAAAAATTGTGTTTGGAGATTTTGGTTTAAATTTTTTAATTTGTCATGCTATATTAACTCCATGACAATTGTAATTAGTATTTACTTGCCCGGCAGTAATGATACCAGAATATAAACTGGGGAAAGACTATAACTTAGAAATTAGGGTTTTTTTCTTGATGGAGGGAGGCACAGGGCTGCCCAGGTTCCTATCAAGAAATGAGACAAGCAAGTAGCACTTGCTTTAGTGTTTATCTGGGAGGCTGAAGGTGGATGTGAGACTTATTTCAGGTACAGGTGCTTTAACCACTATGGGTTCAGGAAAAGCTCTCTAGCTGTATCTAAGCTGAGGTCTGTTTTGTCACAATGGTCCATTCAGACAGGGAATTTGGCTGGCTTGCAATGAAATTTCTCCCCAGATAGGTGCCAAAGTTTTCCTTTGTCTTGAAAAAACCAAAGTGGGATGGAAATGAATTGTCACATGCTCATGTAAGGGTGTGGCTGGGCTCTAGGATGGATGAAGAAGCCTTGTTCCTCAGGCTTGGATGGAGTCTTTGAGCCTTTATTCCCCACCTGTGAGATAGTAATTACATTGCTTTCCTACCTTCTGGCAGAGTTATATTAACTGATTATTAGGCACATTCTGGAATTATATACCAAAGTGTGGAATGCTTGCGTGTTGACTGCAGGCCTCTCATAACATTAGATAAATTGTTTTTCCTTGTGTAGATGGGAGCAGAATTTTACATATTTCCTAACATTAGATAAATTGGTTTTCCTTGCATAGATGGGAGAAAAATTTTACATATTTCCTACCATTTGTTAGGCTTGCCTACTACCATTTTTGTTTTATATGTCATAGAAATTCATTGATGCCATAGAAATTCATTCCTCCCATTACTTCCTCCATTCGTCCTACTTTTTTTTTTCTTTTTTTTTCTTTCTTTTTTTTTCTTTTTTTTTTTCTGTACAAGCAAGGCAAGACATATTCTGGTTTTGGTTGGGATAGAGTTATCAACTAAGCGAGCTATTATTAACTGTACTACTAGTAGTAAACTGAATAGAAATACTTCAGGATACTTTCTATACCAAAAATGCAAAAGAAGCCTGTAATTTAATTTTTTTTTCTCACATACTGATTTTGAGCAATTAGAACTAACATCAAAACCAAAGAAGTCAATGAAAGTCATCATCTGTTCACAGAGGAGTCAGTATAAAAAAGCAAGGGCAAAATGTGACTGATAATTTGCTATGATTAATAGTTTAAACAGTACTAATGATATTACATAATGCCAAACATATAGCAGTAGGTCTTGCCTGAACTAATAATTTGCCTTAATTTCATTAATATTAATTTTTGACAAGCTGGCTGATATCTGTGTGAAACAGCTTGGAAAAATTCAGTCATTTGCAGTCCTGTATCTCTGGGGCAGTGCAATCAATCATGCATGAGGTTATAGAATAAAATATAATCAACACCCACCTAATCTTCATATTGTGAGCTAAATTTCTGTGTCACTTCATCTTTTACATGAAATTCTGCTTTCTAACTGACTTCCCTTTGTTGCTTGAATGTCAACAAAAACAGTCTATTGAATAAGGGCTGTTGACATTATGGTACAGTAATTGGGATTACAATATTATATTTTACCTTCAGTTGCCTGCACTGGGAGAGCAGGAAAGGGCTAATTTTGGCCATATTACCTAGCTTATCTGGTTGGATGCCTTTAAATAAGATGTGTGCTTCGTGTTTCAAATACAAAATAAAACCTATTTGGTTTTGGTATTTTTGGGATTTTTTCTCTGTGCAGTGGAGGTCTCAGGAATGAGGAAGAGAAGTGTGTATCTTACAAAACAGGCTTTTGGTACCCTCTCATCTTAAAGGTTGAAGTTTGGTCTGAATTTTTTTTTTTTTTCCTACAGTTGCTGTTTGTTGGTACTAGCCTGCCCGGCCACTGGGTTCCTTTGCTAGATTATGTTTATCCACATGTCAGAACATTGGTTTGGCTTCCAACAGCAGCTAGGTTTAAGGAACTGGCTGGCCACTGGAAACGCTACAGAAATTTTAATAGCCTCATGATCATTACACAATGAACTGATGAAATAGTTTAGCTTGTAAGACAGCACTGTAGCTTCCTTTTTTTCTGATCCATAATGTCTTTTGTATCTCTCTTCCTTCAAGACTGCTTCTTCTAATCTTTCCTATGTTAGTCTCTCCTCCACTTCCTCTGCAACACCATTTTGCCTTATCTCCCTTCTATTTTCATCATACCAACTGTCATTTTTTAACAACTTCCCTTTTTTCCTTCTTTTTTTTTGGTTTTTTTTTTTTTTTTTTTCCCCTGTATTTTTATTTCCTTTTCCCCCAAATGTTATTTTTCTCCCAGCCTCAGTTTAGGCCTTTCATTTTTTACCTTTTTTTTTTCATGATTTTTTTCTTTCATACTCACTTTCCTGTTCTTCGGAGCTTTTTCTTCACTGAAGTAAATGAGAGATTTTTCATGTTTCTACTTGTCAGCCAGTGGTGAGAAAGGGACAGCAGCAGGTTCAGCCAGTTAGACCAGGAAAGCTGCAGGAGGCACATTCTTGCCTGAAGCAGAGGGATGCATTTAACTTACTCTGCAGTTGCATTGGAAGTCAAATTCATAGCTGAAGGGGTGGTGTGAGTAGCTGAAAAAGTGGAAGTACGACACATGGACAATGTGGACAGTTTCCCTGTGCAGATGAGGATGCAGAGCTGCTTGGACACTGTGACTGAGCAGGTTTGCACGCCATGTTACCTATCTCTATGTGCTTCTCTGGTCTGGTGGGGGATGCACAGGGCACTTCCTCTGCTCTAGGCAGTGTTTCCCAAAAGTCAAGGGCAAAAATAAATCCGCATTGTACATGAATACCATGATCACAGACAGAGTGTACTGCTGGAGCAGCACAGGTGATTGAATGCTTTCATTTGACAGTGGATTTTGAGGGAGATGTCCCAAAGTACTGCTTTTAGTGATAGTAACATACAAACAGTAGAGACCGAGGTAGGAAAGGAAGGCTGGGGATATTTTGGCAAAATGCTTCTATGGTCAAGTAAAACACTGGACAACAAAGCATATAGACAAGAGGACTGAATTAATGTTAATTGAAAGCTAGGTATGAGTTTACAGTCTACAAATGTGTGCCTAGTTTTTGCCTGCTGAAAATGCTGTTCATCAGCTGTATGAGAGCACCCATGAACGCAAAGCTAATATTATGTGGTGGTATTAGCCTGCCTGGGGCTTCACTTGCCAAGTACTATGACACACTCTTGTCTCCCAACCACAAATTTAACTGCGTGATGCAGGCTTGAACTTGTAACACATTCTCAGCATATTGGGGAGTTCTACTGATACTTGAGTGATATAGTTTGAGAAATACAGGCACTGTTTCTGTGTCAGTTGTAAAATGTATCTCAGATGCATGCATGCAAGCCTATTATTAGACAACTATAAATATATATTGGAAAATCCAGAAAAATAAATACTTATTTTTATTTAAAGCCAGTAAGATAATGATTTAAAAAGTGAAGTAATGGAAGGATCCTTCTGTCCAGAAGAGTAAGAGAAACTAGCCATGAAGAGGTCATGTCAAGCAGTGATGTTTTCCAGTCTTTGGCAAACTCCTGGAGAGACCCCTGATGATCACAGGCAGAAGCCTTTTTCACGAGGCTTGATGGTCTTACACAGAGGATGGGATAGTCTTCCTCAGACTAACTCACCTGTAACCTATGCAAGTAAATGATGGACTTGGAATACTGTTGCGGTGGTCCAGCCCACCTTTGGGCTGAGAATGGACAAAGGCATCCAGTGGGTGGATTTTCCTGCCCAGGACAGAGGGTCAGAGGGCAGACCTGAGGATGGTGCAGTGGGTGGCACCAAAGTTTAAGTTCCAGCCTCCTGGATGTCATTCCACCTAGTTATTTCTCCCTCGTTCCAGGAACATCTTTTTTCTTTAGTTACCCATTGGTTCTACCCTTCATGTTTATGTATATCCTTGTTGTGTAGTCAATTAAGTTCTGGAAAGATCTATTGTTCTGTGATCTCCATTGCTCTATTGTAATCAAACTCTCTCTGTTGTTCCTTTTATGGTATATCTGACACCTTTTGTCTTCTCCCTATTTGTTTATCCCTTTGTTCCTCCCTTCTCGTCCCCTACCATAAAAGACAGAGTAACTGTCATTCTGCGCTCTTTTGTTGCTCCTCATCCTGGCCTCCTGACCTCCGGGTTAGGAATAAAGGCTTGAGTGCTGCAACATGGAGTCTCTCTTTCCTCCTTCACCTCTGCCTATCGCTACAGTTACCATCGACTGCTGCCAGCTCCACTGTGAGCCCAGACGCAGACAGCTCCAGCAGGAGCTTCCATCAGACACAAAGCTTCTCTCTGTCTCGCCACCGGGACACTTGAAGCTAGTCGCCTACTCGGCCACCGGGCGGTCAAGCGGTCAGCGACAGAATACCATTTCCACATGGCTATCAAGCTTACTTGTTCCCCGGTTACAGGCTTCTTGTTACCCACATTCTGGGCTATACCAGTTTTATCATTACTTCTGTTCTTTTGAAAAGTCTTTTGTGCCTTTTCAGTTATCAGGAGGTGAATGGATACCATACTGCTGAGGCACTGAGTGACTGAGAGACTCTCTCATCATCTGCCTGTGACTGCTACACATAAAGGAGGAGCAAGCAGTAGTGAAAGTGCTACAGATCTGCTGATTTCTTCCCTGTCTTCTTTTGGTAAATCTCCATCTGCATGGACAACAGACAGAGAGAAACATGTTTTGAATTGTCTCCACTGCAAATATTTATTGTTTCCTCTTTACGTGTGAGAATGGTAAATTCTTTGCCTTCATTATCAGCACTCTGAAGAAGATAATAGTTCAATACTCTAGTATTGAACCAGTGCAATGAGCCCCCAGAGTGTTGTTGACAGGCAGATTTGTGGCAAAATAGGCAAATACTAATAGAGCATCATTGCAAATCTGAAGACTGAGGCCACGAGGGAGGACAGCCATTGACTGGGATTCAGATAAGCAAAATGGAATAGTTGTTGAAATACTGAGGGAATTATTATGATAAACTTTCTTCCTTTGCTAGCTGTTCACTCTAGCTTGTGTGTAGACATTTATTCCCCCCACCTTTCCCTACATTCACTGGCCAGGCCCTCAATTCTCAGTACTCCAAGCCATGTGCTAGGAGTGGAGCAGAAGTTCTTCCGTGCAAGGCCCTTGCATTCCATCCACAGTGACTCCACCTGATGTCTTCCATGAAGTCAGGGTCGTTTTGATCTCTCATCAGCATAGAAGACGAGGCAATGATCTGTGTGGTGATGATTAACTATAGCATCTGCAGCCAAACATGGAGGCTGTGAGCATCTGAAGGTGGGGAGAGGTGAGAGGATTTACTCAATCAGCAGCAGGCTGTAGCATCTCCAGCTGGGCATGGGTGCACTCTGCAGTAGGCACCAACCAGACATAAGCTGCCCTAGGAAAGCATTTTTTGTGTGTTTCTAATGGTTCTAAAACTGAAGTACTGAAAGGTTCTAGAAATTCCTGATTATGTTTATGTTGATAACTCACCATAATGTTTTGTGTCACTCTTAACTAAAAATCCTTATCGTTCTTAGCTTATCTTGGTTAAAAAATGTACTTTTCCTGTACCACACTGAACAATATCTGCAGCTACAGAAATGTGACTTAAGATATGACTTGGAAACATAGATACCAAATTACATAGATACTTAGAGTGATGAGTGACAACTAGACACTATTGTATCTAGTAACACTATTGATGAGTGACAACTAGACACTATTGTAAGTCCATGTTGATCGACATATTTAATTTTAATTTGTTTAAATTTATTTAATTTGTAACAACTCTTTAAAGCAGCAGCATTTGTTGTGTCTTACATGTGGAACAAAGCAGGAAAACTGATACAGAAAGCATTCTGTGACCTTTTGTAAACTCCTGTAGTAAGTCTCCATTCTGCTCACACACTTAAGCAAGGGAAGTTCAGTCATGATGACTCATCTCATCCTCTGCACTTTCTAGAGTTCATTCCTGTGCCTGAACTTCGTCACATGCAGCCAGCTTCTTATTTTTTTGTGGTGAGACACATAATGGAAAAGGTAACTATTACAGCAGACCTGGAAATACAGCTAATATGCATGTAAACATAAATATACATCATACTTATTCACTCATTTCGTCAGCTGAAAATATAGATGCTTTCCACTGCATTCTTTGCTGCACAATTTCACAGCAACAATAGAAGATAATGGAAATGCCCTTTCCTCTCTCTTGACACATTCAAGAGGGCAAGCATCTCTAACAAATTAAACTAACCATACTTCTGCATTTTTTGTCAACCTCAGTGCTGCTATGTGGCTTAAACATGAGGCCATGTAATGGAGCAAGCTGTATTACAATCTAAGTAAATAATAGGTTCAGTCTCATTTATGTGGTGATTGTGCTGGAATTTAGGTTGCAACTGCGTGTCTTTCTTACAACTGGTTTTAACTGCGAATTGCTAAAATTAATGTTTGAGCTGAGGTGTCCAAAACCTGACCAATGTGAAGGGTTTTTTTCTGGATACATGAAGTTTGATGTGTGCTACCCTATGTCAGTTTTTGAGATCCTGCTGCCAAACACAGGAGTTCAAACTTTTCCAGTCTAAAGGCTTTTGATCTTTGACTTGAGACAGTCATTTCCCTCCTTGCCCCCACACTAGTTTATTATTCAGAAATGGTTGAAGAGGTCTTGTTGACAACTTTTAGAGCTTTTCAGCGTGAGGCAGATACCTGGCATGGATAAGGTTTGCTTAATTTTCAAGCAAGCTAAAGAGCAATAATGGAGATTTCCCGTCTTCATTACTGGGAAAGCTAGTAGCTCCTGCTGCAATACTATATCATCTAATCCTCATTGCTCCTCTTTCTGTAGGTATTTGGACCATAGTTTTATAGGTATGGCCCTGCTCTCAACCATAAATAAACCCAAACAAACCAAACCAAATAAACAAACAAACAAAAACCCAAATAAACCAAAAAACCCCCTATCTGTCAGACTCAATCTGTATCAAATTGTATTTGATAAATAATAAATCAAAATGTATTTTGCAAAACAAAATAGTGGTTTTTTTCAGTGATAATTTTTAAGGAAAAGTATGGAAATAACATATTTGGAAGACAATATGTGACTACTATGACTGTGAGAATGAAGCTGGGTTTAATGCCCAATCACTTTACCTGTCTTTGCAGACAAAACAGTCTTTAGATTCATCATTCACTGAGAAAAGCACTTCTTCATTTTTTTCTTTTTTTTTCTCTTGGTTTGTAAGCATGATTAGAGTGCGCTTGAAGCCATTTCCTTTCTTGAGTGTGTATTCCATCATGATGTTCCAGTTCTTGACCTGCCCCTGGCTGTATGTGCCTTTTGTGCCAGATCCTTCCTGAGGAGCAGCACCACTCAGCCCACAGAGAGCTGGCAGCCAGGGAATGGGGTCTGAGCACTTTTGCCAGCTGGCTGATCAGCTGGGGGACAAAGACAATAGCTTATCTATGCTTGCTCTGGTCAGCTCCCAAGACATTCTTGTCCTTCAGACTGGCATGGCTCTTGGCTCAGTGCCAGTTTCCATCACTGTACTGCTGTTCTACGTACACACAGCTTCTTTTCGCTATAGTTACTTGTAATTTTTGCATAATTTTACTTTTATTAGTGGTGGTCGTCTAAACCACTGCGGCCTGTTTCCTGCATTGTTAGCAACAGTCATAAGCTACTGTCAGTTGGCTCTAGTTAAGCTGCAGCTTTGTTCCATCAGCCTCTCTTCTATAATAGAGATCTCATTGCCTACACCTCTCTAAACTGTCTGAACATAAAAGGAAATAAAGACCTCACTCTAGGCATAAATCCCAGCAACTGAACATCTGTGTTTAATGCTTTTGATATACCCTTCTGAAAAGTAGCTGCAGGTGATTTTGTCAGTAAATAATTTTGCACTCGTCCATACGTAATGTTCCAAAAGCCCAGGTTCACTGGTTTTCGCTTGTTTGGTTTTTTAGTCCATTAGGCTCCATAGCTAGTCAGAGAGGTGAACTAATTAAAGAAAATAATGAGCCATACCCGTATCAGATCAATATATTTGGAAATTTTTTGCAAGCTGAGTAACAATGAAGCTGAAAATTAGAATGCAACTGTTGCTAATTCCATGAGCAGCAGTATGCAAGGAAATCTGCTATGAAGATTAGTATTTGATAGTTTTCAAAGTACTGCCAAGAGAGTACATAAAACTGCCACTGGGTTACATATTTAGGTTCAGTATTGTTCTTCCAACTGGAGTACTTGGAGTGCAGTTACAATCTTTATCTTGCTTTCCATCTCACCATGGTTACATGAGTTATGTACCAAATCTTTCTACTTCCAAGTACCTCATTTTCTGAACAATCCGTTTATGTCAGAGATAATATTTTCAGACTGTATGCTTTATATCTTCACAAGCAACTAATTCAGCACAGACATCTCACAGTCCAGTCATGATGAATATTGTTGTAGCCTAAAATGAAGTGCTGATTTTTTATCAGTACCTATTTTTGTCTCTTCAATGTCTCTTTTTATTATTTCCTTGTATTTTCTCCTGGTAAGACATTCTACTAAAGAGATTTAACTTCTCTAAATATCTCTTTTTAAGATACTCTGTTAAGTGTACAAACCAGACACTATTTGTTAGTCTGTCATTTAATTTACAGAAACAAAAAGTACCTGACTATTTCAGAAATTATGTAGTCTGCAGTTTGTTCTCATGTTTGTTCAAGCTAATCCTGTAACTAATCGTGTTGATCTCAACAATTTGCTTTCATCATAGAGATAGTTCTCAAATATTAACCCTGTCTCAAACATTGAAACAGCAAATTCAGTGGGATAAAGTATTGTGGACCACAAAATGCAAAGCCACTCCTTTTCCAAGCTGTTGCAGCTCTGAGTCAGTGATTTGTCTCTGTGACGTAATAAGTTTCTCACACGTGAGTTCCAAGTGAAGGACATTTTCTTCCTAATAGCAAGCTGGCTGGTCACAGAGCTCGGGACTCATCTCTCTGAGCCACTTCTGCAGTTGCTTGTTGTCGTAGATGCAAAACGCCAAAGAATCCAGTTCTCAGCAGAAGGAACATCACTCACAGAACAGGGAGTTACAGATTGTATGTATAGAAGTTCAATTTAGAACTGAAGGTGTTTATTTAAAATGTCCCAAAGCTACAGTTGACATTACTTCCTTTTGCTGGGCATAGAAAACTTTTTCTGTCTTACATGTGATTGTGTGTGTGCTAGAGATCAGAGAGCTTTTTTTTCAAAATTGGTTCTCAGATGTGTATGAAGTTTTAACAACCATAAACAGTCTTTTCAAAAAGCAACTTGTCACATGACACGTATGGATACCAACCAAGTTTTTTTTTTCTTTTTGTTCTTTTTCTCCTATATGAAAAAATTTGTTCCAGCAGCCTTCTACAAACTACTTCAAAGAAGTCTCAGTCATTTTCTTTTTCCCCAGATGACCTACTATTCTGCTTCTTCTCAGAAAATTAGTCGAGATGTTTGAAATTTGAGGAGTGTGACCTAACAGCAAATTAGATTTTTTTTAAAACCAATAATGTATTTCAAGAGTCCTGATTTTATTTTCAATTATTTTTTGGTTTATTTCTCTCAATTACAGTGAAGATATATCTGTAAAGGGGTAAGACCTGGAGAAAATTTAGTAGTTTTGAAAAACTACAAAGCTGACAAAAAACAAGTCTCAATTCAACACAGTACTTAAGTTATGTTTAGTGCCAAACATGAGTTAGTGTAGAAAAGCTGAGGTTCATGCCTCAAAGCGAACGTGTTCCAGGGCTTTATCAAATGACTGCTGAGAGAGCAAAGTCTATAGGTTACCTACACAGATTTGGCACATCCAGCTGTGGGAGTTTCTTCCATGCCCCTCATTTGCTGGATTAAAGCACACATCAGCCAGTGGTCTCTTAACCTCTTTGTTCAATATGCCAACAACTGCTGCCCATTCTAGGTAGTGTGAATTCTAACCATGTGCTGCCACTTTGGTGGGTATTTTTCAGTGGACTTTTTTGCACAGTACAGGTGACTGAAACTGCGTTTTTGATTAGTTGGGAAATAATGTTCTACTTGAAAAGCCAAGCATTCAAGAGTATGAAATGCCAGAAATGAGGCTGTCCATCCAACTTTAATTTGGCACCATATATGTGCCAGTTCTTAACAGCACAACTGTATTCTTTCCCTGTTCCCAGCTCCATTCATTGTAGTGCAGTAGCTTAATGAACCCAACATCTGTTCACTATTTTTATCCTCTTTGCTTGCCTAGTGGCTGCACCATGGAATGAGTGCAGAATTAATTCTTTCCTCATGATCCTTTCCAGAGCATACTAGAGTGCAATGGTGTCCAAATGAATCGTGAACTTTAATGATCATACGGCTGCTGTGAGATGAAATGCATCATTATCTCCATTTGATGTCCAAGAAAGTAGAACAAAATCCTCTCTGGAGGCCATGCAAGGAGCTGATGGCAGAACTGGAATTTGGCACCCAATCCAGATCTCATTCTCCTGGATGAAACCATTTTCCTCCGGGAAGTGCTGAGCAGCCTTGGCTCTCATTGACTTTGCAGTTTTGAGCATTCATCATGCCTGTTCACCATCATGGCACTAGTAATCTTAAAAAGCTCAACCAGAAGATAAAAGCCCAAAACCACCAAAGTGGTTCTACGCCTGAACATCAAAGCAACAAAGGCAAATGCCTCATTTAAACAGGTTTTTCAATGGAATGATGAAACCAAATGAAATTGCATATTTTAATTGTCCTGAAGCTTCCTCCTTCTCTCTTCAAAACCCACATTTCTTCCTTGTGACTTCTTCAGTGTAGTCCCTCACTGGGGAAGACACCACTCATGCTAAGGATGGCACGGAGCTACACTGAGACAACCACCAGGCCAGAACTGGTGTGACCACTCATGAGCTGGAGCACTGATGCCCAGCTGAATGTGGGATGGACCATTTCATCTTCATCCTGTGGTGGGGTTTGGGAACATAGCATAAATCCAGTTCCTTACTCCTCTGAAAGTTATTAGGATGTAATTAAGGCTGGAAGCCTCCTACATGTGACTGAAATTTTGTTCAAAGCCTGGTATTTGAAGGATGGATGGGCAAATGAACATGCAGTCCTTGTAAACACATAGACTACCTTTCCTTGGCAAACCACGAGCAATTTCTATTTCCTATGAAAGAAAAATCAATGTTCAACAAGGGAAGTGTTTCTAGTTCCAAGGCGGCAAAAGTACCTACAGATATATACAAGGTTTTGCTCTTACAGCCTCTTTTAGATGAAGGCTGCTCAGATATTTGCAGGGATAATAGCAGTAGAAAATGTTTGGATAGGTAGATCAAAATAATTTTCTTTCAGCTGTCATGTTCTTAAACTAGACAGTAGAGTGCTAATGTATTTCAGACACAAAAGACTACATCAATTGGTTTGAAAAATCTAGAAACTAAAAGCTCTGCACTTTCATACCAGTGCCTGGGGTCATGAAATTTCTTTAGATTTTCTGACAAAATATGCCTCTTGGTTAATATAATTTGCTCAGTTAAACTTGTTAAAGAATAAAGGTAGTATGTCCAATGATAATTGCTGTATGATAAACACATGCCAATAGTCCATTTTTTTTGCTAAAATGCCTTCCTCAGTATGTTGTGGAGGGCATATTTTTCAAAGGAATTTTAGAAAATAGACCCATTTCCTGGGCTTGTCTAGAATGTGTATTTATAGCTAATTAGCCAAACCTTCATCTTTTAGGAAGCAGTTAATTGGGCTTGATGTGGTATATGCCCCATAGAATTTTCAGATGGGTTTTAAAACTAGATCATATGTGCTTTGATCTGTGGGCATTTTGGGTAACATGGCTGCATGCAAAGAAACTCTGGCCCTTAGTGGAGGTTGGCAAACACCAGAACAAGTCTTTGTGAAACACAGGAAGTAAAGTCTGGTGGACCTTCTCCCACTTCACCACTGACTAGCATGTGCATTCGCTGTCTGTCTCATGCTATGCTCACTTCAAATAGTTCGTGATGATCAAAACATGCCACCGAATTATCTAGAGAATTGAGTGTTTCTTGTGCCATTAGAGACTGCTCAAAGTTTGGGTGACAACTCGCCTTCTCTGCCTGCCCTAAGCTATCGCTATATTACACCAGGGTTTTCCATTTTGCATCCTCACTCCATGAGAACTCTGAACAGCTGTGAGAACAATTATCTGGGATCTTGTGGTAACTGGTACAGTATTTTAAAGAGTCCTTAAATTAAATACCCAAATTGCTGGGTTTTAAGTTCATGCAGCCCACATATAAAGACTGAAAGCAGAGATGGTAGCATATGTGTGGCATATAATTAAACCTCTTTAATGACACCTACAGAGTTCACAGAGTGGAGAAGCACCTCACAGCACTGGAAATATTTGCAGTTACAAGGGGAAATTACTGTCATTGTAAACCCCAAGAACTTACAGCCTACTTGCACACAGAGAAGACACCAAGGAAGGCAATTCTCCTATGCTATGAACTTCACAACCTAAACAAGGTTAATGGGCAAGTTGAGCAGAATTACAAAATTATTCTAACCTGAAGAGCATTGTCCATTAATCTCTTTTGTTTTGTTTCATATTTCACAAATGAATAAAACCTCACTTTCTTGAGTGAATTGGGTTCATGAATATGATATTAACAAGGGAAAAGAGAAAATGTTCCCAAATAATTTAAGAAGCATATTGCTTCAAGAAAGATCATGCAATAGGCATTGAAGCATTTGGAAACATTTCCACATAGCGTGACATGCTCCCAGGTTGTTCCAGAACAGCTCTCCCTATTTGCAGTGAAACAAATCCATTCTACAGATAATGAACAGGACGTGGCTGTCCTTTCTTTTTTATTCCCCTATCTGCTAGGAGGGACAAGCATGACTAGGAATGACTTCTCTTGTTGAGCTGCAAACATTGCTTGATGTATTCTTTGCTGCTTGACAATGAGTTTCTTGAATTGTAGGGTTGCTGTGAAATGTAATGAGCAGACTGTGCGGATAAGAAACTTCACACCAGCAGATCTGGTTTCATTATGTAATCATTCATTTCTATTCTGCAAGCTTTTGCTTGTACACCGTGTGTCTCAGCTTTGACACCCTTAAATTAAAAACAGGCCTGCAGGGACTTACTTGTATTTAATAATGATCCCAATAAGATGAGTGTTATAAGGCATAATAAGTATATAGAAGTGTAAATTTTTCTCACATTCCAGTTCTTCTCTGTAAACTGATCACATTTCCTTATTTAACTTGTTAGGATGTGTACTTATTTGAATGAATCAATTACTCCCTTAAATCCAAAGAGTGATAATCCTTGTTCTTAATTTAAAACTGCTTATGCTACAATTTTCGCCAAGCATAAGGATACCATGTTTAATTGCAGAGACATAAATCATTACTTTTATGGCTCAAGGCCTCTGTTCTCACAGAGGCTTTTTCACTCTTTTTGAAGTTCACTATAAGGCTGAGTTATGATAATTTTTCATTCACAATGTCACATTTCTTTCCAGCAATCTGACATCTTCTCGCTATGACCTGACTTACAGAAGACTGAAGCACCAATGACGTATCTAACTACCATGTACATTATCATAGCACATTGTCACTTCATTACTTGTGTGCAGAGTTTATGTGCACATGTCCAGCTGTTAAACTGTAGTCGAGACATATGAGGAGAGCCATTATATTGCTAATTAGTTTTAATGTTAGAACTGTGATAATTTTTCAAAATTCTGAAAGAGGCAAAAGCAAACTTGTGCCTAAGCATTATGAAATATAGGAAATTAGATAGTATTTTATAAATCTCTAATTCCTGTGATTTTTTGCCCCCAAGAGCAAAATGATGTAACTGTAACCCCACTATAGTTTTCTATCTTTCCCATCTTTTCTCCTGAAAGTGTAAAGATGGCTTTTATCTTTTTTAGACAATTTTGAGATATTTTAAGTACAGAGTTCAGATTCTTTTTCCTACTTATTGACAATTTAGACAAAGAGATATCTCGACCCACATTAAAAACAACACGAGATCTCCAGAGAGGACGAAGATTCTGCCTTTATGATTAACTGTAGCAAACCCAAATCACTAGCAAAACCAACACATTTATAACTTCCTATTGTACATGTCAGACAAAAAGTGTTCCTTGTCCTGCGTTTTCTTCCTATCACTATTTTGACTCTATTTGCACAGCAGTTTTTTTCTGAGGAAGGGAAGATGCCAACGCTTCTCTCTGATTAATGAAGATCTTTCTTATTATTGTGCCTCCCTGATATTCTTGTCATTGACTGAAATGGGACAAGGATCTTCTGTTAATGCAAGCCCAGCCATTGCTGGGCTAAACAGCTCTCAGGTAGAAGTGCCTGAGCAGAGCATCTGAACAAATCATTTGACTTCTTAAGGGAGAAGGTCTAATTTCATAGCTGTGAGGACAAATGCTTCACAATTATTCTAAGAATGACTGGTCAACTATGTTTTCTGTTTTTACAGGCTGACTTAACATTTACAGTGAGCTACTAAGGCTAAAGCTGGATCTGAATCCTGAGCATGTGTCCAGACTGAGCACTGCTTCTTCGCGGGGTAGGTCTGGCATGAGCTGTGCAGGGTAGCAGTGTCAGCTGGTGCTGCAGAGCTGTGCCACCTTACTGATGACACTGCAACCGGGCCCCCTTGGCAGATGGAACTGTACAGAAGGAGGGCAACTTCTGTCAGATCCACTTTTGTTATCTGTGTAGCCGATGCAACCAGACCCACAGGGAAGCTATTCATATATGCTAAGTTTCCACTCAGGAGCTTTGCAGAAAAAGCCGTGATCACAATTCAAAAATTTTGGTATCGCTTCTGCCATCAAAATCTGGGTGTGTGAAACAATAATGACTGTCATGTCCAATCACGTGTTCACAAAGTATTTTTTGTATGCATCAAGCCATCTGTTCTGATAAGCTTTTTCCCACCTATTTGTCAATTCAGAGCAAAGCATTGTGATCATTCTTATTTATAATATTACCCCAGTTCTCCCTAGCCTGCTAACATCTACAGTGTAAATTAGTTACAGCAGTAGAGTCTCTATAGTGCAAGAATGAGATCTTTGCCACACAACTCCCAAGTGATAAGGGGTGTATAAGACCAGCTCAGCTGCCTCTGCCCTGCACATCTGGAGGGGAACTCTGAGGAGCCAAAGCAGCAGCCCCTGTGGGAATGAGGCAGGAGCTGGAGTCAGTGCAGCAAAGAGCTCTGAACCCCAGGAAGGCATTTCTCCGGTGGTGCTGTGCGATGCAAAGATGAGAGTCGGAGGTCTATATCAGGTCATTCATTGCCTTTGGTTTCAACTCTATGATTACTTAAAATGTTTTTAATAAAATTGCATACAACTTACAGTGAGAATAAATATTTGGGCCTTTTTTTATTTTTAAATATTTCCTGGACTCAGAAAACACAACAAGAATATTTTATTAAGAGGATAAGGAGACAATGTGCCACAGGCACTTCAAAGCGAAAGGGAAGCTAAGACATGACAAGAAACAAGTATCAGATAAATGAAGCTGAGATTGTCTAAAAAAGGGGAGTGGCTTAAAGGATTTAATGGGGATCCAGACTGTAATCTAAATCCTATGTAGGCAGACTTTGCACTGAGCGCTGAGCTAAATAAGCTTTGGATCCTGACCAAAGACACAAATTGTGTACGAAGTAACCCTCATCAAAAGTTTTTACACGGGCACTTTGATCCACTTAGTGATTAAGGTCACCCAGCAACGTCCCTTCCATTTCTGAAGTTTATTTTGCAACATACTGTGCATATCTTACTGAGAACTCACAGAATACATTTTAGTCTAAAAGTCATCAGGAAATT
This sequence comes from Callaeas wilsoni, assembly GCA_013398955.1. Taxonomy (NCBI): domain Eukaryota; kingdom Metazoa; phylum Chordata; class Aves; order Passeriformes; family Callaeidae; genus Callaeas; species Callaeas wilsoni. The sequence goes on along the minus strand of VWPU01001067.1, from coordinate 74,790 downwards.
GCAACTGAAGAGTTGGAACTCAGGAATAGTTAATAAATACAGCACCTGCAACTGAGAGGTTCTCTGTCTGATCCGTTCACGTATGAATAGATGAGTTTTCAAAAAGCTACGGTGATGTAACAAAGTTTGCAGAGCAGGTCTGAAGAAAATTTAGAAGCAGGACACAGCCCTGTGTTGTAGCCATGAGTTGATCAAAATGTTCAAGGTTAGGCAGCCCACATGTGTCTTTAGGTGCGTACCATGTATAAATTCATTCTGGTGCTTTTGCAATGTCGATGCTTTTATATTTAAGAAGCTTACTGCTAAATCTTGTAGGCGTGAATGATACTAAGAAACTAGATTTTTTTATCACTGGAAAGAATCTTAAAATTACTAAATAATAAAGCTCTATGCAAAAAGAAGTCAGTTCAATATGGAAGTATTCGCATACCATTGTAATTCCTCTCTCCTAACCTAAGGGAATCATATTTTAATAAAGTGAAGCCTTAATTCAGTTTAATGAAAGTGAATATGACAAAACCTTAGCGTAATTATGAAAATAAGGTCAAAAGAAAGTAGTTTTAATCTGGAATGGCTGTCTCATAAGAGCAAAATGAAAGCAATACTCAGTTTTAAACATACTGAGAGACTCTCTGAAAATACTTGATCATGCATGTAAATATTAGGCAAGAGAAAGACTGTTTGGCTCCACTTCAGTGATATGAAATTTATTATATATTAAGTCCAACAACATTTGGAGGATGGGCATTCCCTGGGATCCCCTGAGCACAGTGGCGTCTCTCTACCCAAGAGACAGAGAGAGAAACAGGATTATGAAGGATTGTTGTTCTCGTTTGATAGAGGATAAACTGAACACCAGGTGATGTTACTTGCACAAAGTCAGTTATCAACAGATCAAACACTACTAAACTGGATTTTCAATTCTTTTCAGGTTGGACAAATTGAAAAATGTTTTCCAGAAAAATAATAATATAAAAAAGATTTTTAAAATCCCATTTTGAGTGTTCTGAGTACTTAGAAAATTAAGTAGAAGTAAATTTAGGTAAAAGACCTTTACATAAGAAAGTCAGACCATTTACGAATCAGAATGTTAAGAAAAGTACTAGCACTTAGAGAATTAGGAGTTTCCTGAAAAAGATTATATAAAATGCCTTGGGGTTGGGGTTTGCTTGGCTTTTTTCCTCCTAAGTGTTTCTGCTTGCTTTTCTCTCTTGGAACAAAAAGCAAAATAGTTAAACCTATGTGTGTTTATAACATGGATATGAACTCCAATCAAATATATTTGAAGAAAAGGCATGCTTATTTGTGACAAGGATGTAAACTTAAGAGCTAGGAGCTAAATGTGGCACCAGTGCCATACTGACCCTGGGCTCCAAAGCTGTCTTATAGCCCTGGTTTTCCTGCAAATTTTAAGGTTTATACATGCATTACCTGGAACTCGACGATATTAATTTTTAGATAGGAATGACTGAGAAGGTATTTAAGAAATTAGTTTTGGTTGGAAACTAACTAGTTGAAACTCTAAGAAATCAATATTTCTGTTTTGATGAAACTTTCATGAGAAAGTAGTTGCACCTACAGTGGCTTTTCTGTTCATAATCAGTGTAATATTACAATAATACTAATTGTCAGGCAATAAGTATAGGCAATATAATAGAAGGGAGAACCTCTTAATTCAGAACAGAACCTAAAATGAAGGTTTCTTGTATTACTTTGTACTGCAAGGTGAGTCATAGCCAAGGACTGATCTGGACATTGATATTTTGTATAAAAAAAAAAAAAAATCAAATGTTCACTTGCTAAGTGACCAGAGTTAAGAAATAGAGAGACTTCTCTACCTATTGTTATTGGTCTTCTATGTCTTGAACTTGTCCTGCACTGAGTCACATAGCCTGGTGCATCATATGGCTCAAAAGGAAGGAGTTGGCCAGAATTATGCAGTGGATTTCAGCATGATACCTCCTAATGCTGAGCTCACAAATACCTTGTGGAGTTCATTCAACATGAAAACATCTCTGGCAATGCTTTCTATGAGCAGCTCCTAACACCCACTGAAGAGGAGCCCTTGAACACACTGCAGCGTCTGTTTGTCTTTGGTCTTCACCTTTTGGAAAAGTAATAGAACACTATGGAAAGTAGTAGTAGCAGTTACACTGTAGAAACTAAAAATACTACAGTCAGCGCTCCTTCTAGCTGAAATTTTGCAGCTACTTACTCAGAAGGATAAAAAAAAATCCAGTCTTCCTTCTAGCCTCGCCTGCTGGGATGCTCACAGGAACAGGGCAGGGTGTGGACGGCTGTGCTCCCCAGGAGGGCAAAACACGTTCCAGTCCGGCCACTGGTAGATAATGCTGCTGTGTCCCTGCCTCCAAGTGCAATCACAGGCATGGGCTTCAAGTCTAACCATCACACCTGGCACAGAAGCTGGCTGTGATTTCGTGTTCGGACTGAAAACTACATCATGCTGATAAGAACACTGGTGAGTTAAAGGGCAGGGTGAAAACAGACAGAGAAGAATTATTTTCTGCACTAACCCTAAGGAGGGCCGTGGTGAGCATTTCATCCAAGCACAAGGGAAATCATGAGTTTCTGAGAGCTGTTTTTCCTCGACAGCAGGTTGATGCAGTCTGGCATGTGCATAGTTCATCCACAGCTGCTGGGTGCTGCTGCTGTCTTGGCGGTGCCATGTCCTGTCCCTGCCACATGTGATGGATAATCTGTCATACCAAGCTTTGTTTCCTGCACCTGCCTCCCTCTTTAATCTCCATTGTCTCTTGAGTCCAGGAGCTTTGTATCAAGCTGGCCACAATTTCCAGGAACCTCTTGGCAGACTTTGAAATCCTGTGGTGTCAACAAAAATAAATCAACATAATATTCTCCATAAATTGAAATATTTTCAGACATTCAGTGTGGAATCTGATCAACAAGACCGGTCCTATGTAGTGCCGTTCACAGCACCCATTGAATACCGAGATCAGTAACCCAGGTTCTCCTGACTCAGAAAGTAATCGGCTTTGCTCTTGGCATCAGTGGCTTCAGAAGCATGGAAGTGCACTGAAATATATATCTCCTCTGGGGAGAGAAGAAAGTTTTAAACCAGAGACAACTGGAAATCTTGGAGCTTGAGTAAGCATAACCTACAGCACTTCCAGATTCTATCTGTATTTTTCTCCAGTTGTCTGCCACTATCCAGGTCATTCTGGCACCTTTCAGCTTGAAAATGTGAAATTTAAAGACTATTGTTTTAAATTAAAATGATGCAAATGAGATAAGGCATGGATAGTGCCTGCAAATAGGGCCAGTGCCTGAAAAGAGCGGGCACTAGGCAAACCACCATCTGCACAGCCTGAAGAATAATAATACTGAAATGCTAATCTGTGGATTGGTGTTTCTATCTGCAGTGGCTTCCAGCAAGCTTTCATTGAATTTTTTGCTGCAGCTGATACCTATTGTCATGTACCCTCTAAAAAATGCCAGTGATTGGGCAGAATAAAGTGATTTTTTGTGCGTGGCACTAAAATACACATCAAATTCAAGAGATTCATGCTCCCACCACCACTCAAGTGCAGTTCTGTGTTCCTCTAACATAAATTTTTGCATTTCTGAAGTTTGTCAATCTTGAACTGACCAATTTCAAGGACTAAGGAACTCCATGAGCTGATCTGTTAATATTTTTTCTTATAAAAGCAAAATTAAGGAAGATGCCATCTTGTTTTTTGGTACATGCCTGTGAGGAGTTCCCTCAGTGTTGGTCAAACACCAGCATGGGACAGGAGCCATCCCCAAACGTAATCCAAGTATGACAAGCCTGTGTTGGAGAATAAGGAATTTTAACTGCAGATGTTTGAGCTGTGCTGTTCCAGTATGATTCAGAGCCAGATATTAGATCTGATTTATTCTCTTTAGCTTCCCTGTAGCCACTGAGGCTCCTGGATAGAGCAGCACACGTTGAGCTGGAGCTGCAGAAGCCTCACCCCTTCCTGCTGCTGCCTGACACTTGGACCCAACAATTGTCCTCGTCACATTTGCTGCATTCTGCAAACAGCTCGATTGCAGCCACCGGACTCAGAACGCCTCTGACCTGCTCCACGCCATGGTTGCGGTAAATGTGGAGTGAATTTGAAAGGTCGTACCGCACCGGGTAACCTGAAAGTAAATTCCCTGGTATTGGTAAACTTTGTGCACTTGGGAAGAAGCAAGATCAAACCCACAGCAATGTCTCAGCCTCTCATCAGAGAGGCTTGTCTGCAAGAAGAGCTCTATAATGCTGAGCTGCCTTCTTACCTGCAAAAGCCTTTATCCTTACTGGAATGTTGGTGTGATTCTGAAAAGCCAGCTTCCCAACTCAAGAAGAAATTGTCCTTTGGGGTAACATAGATGGAAGAAACATCATTAAGAACATTACCATGGACAAACTCAACTGTTTTGTATACCCAGTACTCTTATGAAAGCAGATTGCGTGCAAAAGCTAATGGCCATCTTTGTGTTAAAAAAATTAAAAATCGTGATTTACCATCCTGTGCTTTTTAAATCATATCTTAAATGATTCCTGTGCCTATGTTTGGAATTGCCTTTCAAAGAATACTGATGCCATTAATAAAAATGGCAGTTCAAATGTCACTGTTAATTGTATACTTTGTTCTGTGACCTTTGCGTATTAATATTGCAGTCTGTTGAACTGACATCAGAAAGGCAAAAGCTTTTGACAGCTGATTTTTATCAGCTTTGATTCAAATGATATTGTTTTTTATAAACAAACCAGTGAGATCTTTGCCTTTGTCAATCCTCCTGTGAAATATTGTCTATCTAAGAGAAGCTCATTTCTGACTTCTTTTTTGTTTGTTTTGTTTTGTGGCTTTTTGATTGTTTTGTTGAGATTTTTTTTGTTTTGTTTATTTTAATCTAAACACTAAAATAGTGGAGTGGCTGAATTAAAAACTGAATGATTTAATTGTGGTCCAAATTACAGTACATAATTAAAGCACTCCTGCCTTCACTTATTCTAGCATTAAAATATGTAATGGTAGTAACTTTTTTTCTTTCACTGAAAGAGTTTTTGAATTATTGTATCCAAATGAGATCAATAATTTTAAAGTTCACTTTTTACAATAAAAAGAGAATGAAAAATGTATTTCTTTCTACTATTATGCAGTCTGTAGACTCAGTATTTTACCATCAGGTTCGCATAGCAATTTGGAAATACAGTGAAGAGTAGCTGGGTGTTTCAGCAGTTCTAAGATAATCTCCAAAAGCAATAACATCATCCCTATTTTTGCAATACTCTCCTCTTCAGTCTAGTCTGGCCATTTGTCTTGTTCTCAACAGGTGTTTTAGCTAGTACCCTGTCAATCGTGTCATTATAAATCCCAATTGCCAAATGTTTACACAAAGATTATAAACATCTCACAGTTTCTTATGTCTCATAGATTTTATCGGAATGTTTTCTTCTACAAAATCCATAAAGCCACCCTGACCTCAGCACCAGCAGTGCAATCATAATTGTATAATTAGCAAATTGCTGCTGCAGATGGTGAGAGAGTTGCATCAAATGCTGCCTTTACTCTGACTGAAAATGTGGAGAAAGGAAACCATGGCATACTGGGACAACACAGGGCTTGGTACAAGGCTTTGCCTACAGAAGCTAAAGAAAATTCAAAGTTTTCATCAGGCACAGGCAGATGCAGATTAGCATCCAAACCAGTCTAAACCGAAACTCTCCTGTAATTTCTTCATGCAAAATGATGGTTGCTCCTCAGTACTGAGGAATATTCCATGTGGACAATTTTAAATGTGCTGAATGTTCATCTTCCACAAATTAGGCAACATGGACAGCTCTGAGCAGTTTTACCTGCAGAAACAAGACTATGCATATTCAGATTCTGGATAAATGTATGAAGATTCACAATTAGATATTTTAATGGAGCAGCCAGTGCTCTACTTGGCCTGGAAGCATGGAGAATTCTCTTGCTCACTTATCCTTTCATGTAATTTTTTAAGTTGTAATGTGTCCTGTGATATAAAAAAGTGGTAGTGTATCTGTCTATGCAATACAGTTAACTACTTAGTACAGAGTTCCTCCCTATCTCATCCTGACTTACAAGTGGTGGACTGGCATGGAGCTTTTAATGAAATATTTATTCAGGAGGAAAAGATATTGCTTTGTCATTTCTGGGTCCCACCTACCTTCATTAAACCCCTGTTCTCTCTCCTAGGTTGAGAAGAGAGACATTTAATAAACACTGTGGAGGTGTGAAGTTTATGGTCATGACCACGTGGCCACTTGCAACGCTTCTGGGCTCATTGCATGTTGCATTCAAAGACTGATTTTATTAGTTCCCACATTTACAGTTACACTTGCTATTTACCTTCTTGTTCACCAAGAGAAGAACCATTAGAACCAGGTGCTTGATGGTACTTTAGGACTGTGCCTTTAGACAGTATTCCTTTGCCAGAAATTTATGATATTCATTCCCTTTTTGGGAAAAGAGGATTTTTCAGTGGTGTCATAGTAAAATGGTACTGGAAACTGGGCAATGGTAAAAGCAAGAGTTGCCTTCAGAACAAACTTAGCAAATACATATTAATTGATAAATGAACTCACAGCAAGTTTCTAGAATTATTAAAAACTAATAGCTGAAAAACATGATCACCTGTGTTTGCAGTCTCCCTGGTAGTGTGGAAGGTAATGTGTTGCAGGGTACATGGTGCCTTAAAATTGGAAAGAAGCTGGAAGTCTTGTTGGAAGAGATGCCTCCTGTGCTGTGGCAGTAAGGCAGGAGATGTGCTTGGAGCTTAGATTTTTATAGAATCTCACTCTGGCAAAGTTTCTGTGGACAAGGCAACAGTTACAAAAGGGATTGCCATATTCTCTGCAGGCTTCATGCTTGTGCCAGTTTGAATATTATTTGAATAAGTCTTTAGATGCATATTGAATGTGTGTGTGTGTGTGTGTGTGTGTGTGTGTATGAACAGATATTTTTATCTTACTGGAGACTTAATACTTTGGCAGTCAGTTCTCAAGTGTTTGGGAGCACAGCCAAGATAATACTTTCTGAAATCTTTTTGAAGCTTTTCTTTTTTCAACCGTGAAAATACTTCATTTTTTTTCACCTCAGACTTTTTTTTTTAAAGAGGATACTGCCAGCTTTGTCAGCCTCACATCATGTATCACCAACCACGCTTTGTGAATAACCTCAGATGAAAAGAGGTCTGGCATTCAACTGCATGTGTACATTGGCATCCTATGGAGAGAATGTGCTCAAGGACTCCCTATGGATGTCTGGAGTCTCAGTGCATCCCTGTGGAATAATAAAATCTGCCTTCTTTGTGATGTTATGAGACCACAGTGTCTGATGAATGACCTTTTTACAAATTCCACTGAATATGAGTGATTTACCTGTATATCCCACTGACCCTGTGGGTTAGATACATCAGTCAAAATGGATTCATACAAAAGACTCTGGTTTTCTACCTTCCAATAACAGAACTCTTACTTATTTATTCAGGAATAATGATCTCTGCATTAATGGAATCCAAAAATGTGCCAGGTTCCCCACCTATAGGATAAAATTTGCAATTCAGAGAGAATCACAAAATAAGAGAAGAAGGGAAGGAGCATCCATGCAAAAAGATAAAACCACATCTACTGTTTCTTCCTGATGACCCCCAGTACCACTTGCTATGTACAATTTGTTATGCAAATTACATAAAATGCCATTTTATTTATTTATCTATTTATTTATTACTTTCCTATTGGTTGATATATACTTTTCTTTAAAGTTCAGGGGAGTGAAAGGGCAAAGAGATGGAATCTTTTTTAAGCTGATGAAATGCTTAATTAAAATATTAAAAATCCCAAGCTTTTTATCCCTTACTTCTGCTACGTTGCTAAAGCTATAAGGAAATTGCCTAAGTAACCAGAGTTTACAGAATTTTTTCTCACTGTTTTTCTTCACTGAGGTGCTTGTCTGTCTTAATGAAGATGGGATGTCTTTTATCCTGTTTTTGAACCATAGTACTATTTGATTTTTCTTTCTTTTCAAAATCCAGATAGGAAGGTTTTTCCCTGCTGTAGAGAAGTTCACGGACTTTTATTTTAGATGTGAGAAAAGAAGTTGACAATACCAATTATTTGTCATTTATAAATGATCCATTATAGACCATTATATCATGTTATATCTATCTGCACTAGGTAAGTAGCATTCTCAAAAATAATGTGGATTATGAAGTAAAATGTTAGAGCTTTTTGGTGTTCTCATATATTTGTCACTTATTTCTCCAAAACAGACACACCAGAGACCTGATGTCTCCTCTGTGGCTTCTTACATCATTCCCCAGCAGCTCATGCTCCCTTCCACAGAAAGTGTCTCACGAAATACCAGGGCCCCACTGCACAAACTAAACCAAAGGGAAATGGATGGGAATGCTGTCAGGTGGAACAGGCTGCATGTGCGTGGCTACCAGTGTCTGCACATATAATTAGCTGTGGGTAAAAGGGAGCTTTATCAGTCTTTGCTGCATTTTTTAGATCCTTCATTTTGTGTCTTGCCCATTGAGTCTGAGCATGTGACACTTTTAAAAGCTGCTGCAGAATCCTTTTTGCTAAATTGATAAAATCTGGCCTTATAATGGGACAGAATACCAAAACTAGCACTACTTAGCAAAGGAAGTTGCCAGATTTCTTAAATGAACAATAGCATCAGCAAAAAAAAAAAAAACAAAAAAACAAAACAAAACAAAATAAAACACCAAACCAAAACCCACCAAACTAACTGTCTCTCACTTGATTAATTGTAGTGGCAACAAAAGCTCAAAATAGCACCATTTATATTGTCAAGTGATTCCCAGATGAATAACTTTTCTTTCATCTTAATAGCACACTGTCACAATAAATGTCAAGGGATAATGGATGCATCTACATTTTCAACCAGAAATTGCTTGACAGTATGGGACTTCAAAAATATGCCACTGAACAGGAATTAGAGCAGCAAAGGTGCTTTCCTTTACTTCTGAAATTGGCTGGTGGTGTACTCCAACATATGTTGCTGAGGAATGCTACTTGGCATTGCCTTAAAACTTTAGAGCATCTCCTGATGTAAGATTTTGCTTAAAGCTACTTGAAACATTGTTAAATTATTTGGGCTGTGATTTTCTGTCTGTTCTCAACCAATCTCAAATTTTAAATGTTCAAGTAAAAGACTTCATTTTGTCACTTAAAAAAACCCGAAAAAATACATCCAACATTTTCTTTAACAAGCAGTGAAATTCGGTCTGAATTTACTGTGGGGATTAGGCCTGTGCTGTGTCTGCCAGGGGAATATGAGGTACTGGGGCATGGAGACTGGGACCCTCTCCCTGGTGCAGACAAGTTCTAGGAGATCAGTGGGGGAGCAGACACATCTGACACAGAGATCTCTTCTCCCAGAGTGAGCCAGAGATCCCAACACATGCTGTGAACTCCCTGGCAGAAGCACCCCACCATCCTGTGGCACTGGGCTGTGGTGGGGCTGAGGATCCCTTGTTGCCACGTGGGTGCTGCAAAGACTGAGCCATGATTGAGCACAGCCCAAACCACGAACAGGAGCCACAAGGCCGGTGCTGCTCTGGTGCTGAGCACAAACCCAGGCCGTGCTACAGCTTGAAAACCATGGCCAGTTCTCCCCATACGAACAACACTAACGTGCTTGAAAAGCATAACCTTGGTTTGTTCCTTTTGTATAGACAAGTGAAGACAAGCTTTTACAGATGGGAGCAAACACCATTTTTCTATGGGCTATTTTTCTATTCAGTAACAGGATGAACTTGTTTTAGGAATGAATTAGGTTCATGTAGTAAATGAAAATTATGTGGTAAATGAAAATCATGTAGTAAATGAAGAAGGGGATTGAAAGACATCAGACAACTGTCTTTCATCACGTTGAAACATTAGGCTTTATTTCCAGCTCTAGGCAGTCATATGTGGTACCAAAGTAGCAAAGCTGTGATCTTATGTATGACTTCTATATAATATTATAGTATTATGTAAATTGAAGCAGCTTGGCCAAAATGAGGACCCACAGTTAATGGTGTGACCCTTCTTTCTCTGTCTCAGTTTTACATACATTTTTGTGTGACTAAGCCCCATGTCTCACAGGAGAGTTATAACATAAAATTAGTTTGATTAATTTGAAAGAATTTGAATAAAGAAAGCTTGCTCACCTTCTCAGTGGAACCCAGCAAAGCATTGGGAAGCTGCTCACTATTTGAGCAGCAAGAGAGGGAGAGCTCCTGTAAATGGCAGATGGTTATGTGGTGACATAATTGAAGGCTTTGACCTAAGGAATGTCAGGAAAGAAATCTGATCTACAGATGAATAATTGGTCTTACTTTGGACGTGCCCTGTTCCGGAATGCTAGGTCTGGGGCTAGATCATAACAATGGACATTAATGTAGGTTTTCATGTTCAAGATGAGTATCGATAAATAATCATAGGGTAGAAAGAGAAGAATCTCTTCTCTTTCTGCTCAGTGCCACCAGTTCTCGTGCTACAGAATCCTTGCCTTGGAGCAATAGTTTGAAACATTTTTGCAGAAGAGTACCTAAAATCATTAGAACTGAAATCAACAGCTCACATTTTATATGTATGTGCTTAATATCTGTAGCTGCCATTAACTTCAAGAGAACAGGAGAACTGAAACAGGCTATTTTTTTTTCTTTAAATGTCAAAATAAGAACTTAGTGCTTAGCTTTAGGAAAATATTTGCAAATGTTGGTGTTAGTGTACGATGTGTCAGCCTCCTCACCTGCCAAATGGGGAGGACAGTGCTACATCCCACACAAACACGCTACATTACAGACAGACTGAATCCATGACTATTTTGTGCTCTATAAAACTCTAGGAAAGGAGTGCTCATAGCCTTCCAGAAGCCTTTGAAGAGTTGGAGCTTCTTGTACTGGGATGAATGATGACATGAATATCAGAGGTAGAGAGGACCTGGGGCTAAGCTGCTCAAGTGTAAACACATACTCTGCAAGATGCCATGCCATCAATTTAAAAAATCTCGGAGGTACTTGTGACAGAGAATGGAGAGGTTCATGAGGCTTAAATCTCTCTTGACTAACTTCAGTTTCAGTAGGCATGAGAGGGTAAATTAGTTTACTCCCTGTTTTCCAATTAAAGTTCTGTTTATTGATGATTAAAAGGTGGACTCATGTCTCTTAATTATTGGATTAAAACCAGTAAGTACCTTTTAATCATGGCTTGATGTGATTGTCAATGATGAAGACAAATGTAGTTCAATCTTTTGTTGAAAAACACCTAATTATGTATTTCTAGGGAAAGATATGGTGCAAAGTGTAATTTCTTTATGGTTTTATGCAGGGCTTTCCTCTCAAAATAAAAGAAGTAAATCAAACCCAGCCTTCTGTTAAGGACTCTTCTTCTTTGTCTTAACCTAGATAGCTGCATGTCAGCCACTCATGGCAGGTATGAGTTCCCTGCAAGAGAGAGAGCTTTTGGAAAAGTTAGCAAAACTGGCCTGACTGGATGGCTAGCATCAGGCCATTAGCTGAACACATCATGTGTTAGGCAACATGGAAGGACTGCCTACTGAATCTTTAGATGTAGTTGCTTTTGTAGAGAATAAAACATGACCAAGTGCCTTAGGAGAAATACTCGTAATTGGAGAATCCTCTCCCTTTTCTTCTTTACGTCAGGTAGGACATAGCGTGCCCCCAGCTGATGTGATACAATTTCTCTATGTACCCAGTGGTCTGCAGGAGGCTTATTTTTTACACTATGGTAAACTAAATAATAAAATTAAGCAGGTCACTGCTTGAGTGAACCTTTCCTGGTAGGAAATTATACGAGTTTCCTGTGAATTATTCTACAAATGCAGTTATACTTTTCAATATGGATTAATGAAGAAAAATACTTTTTACCACTATATCCTGTAACTTTTATATTAAAAGCTGGGTTCTTATTCCTCTGTCCTGGTCACTAAACATTAACCATCCTGGGTGTTAGAGTGCCACTTAAAATTTTTTTAAGGGTTCAGATTTTCTCAGAATAGCAGAAGACGGAGAAATCCTTGTCATGGTGTTGCTGCAACAGGACTATGAGTCTTCTCGTTTCTTGATACTCTGCTAAGAATTAGTCCTAGCCTCTGGCTGGACTAAGCCTTACACATTAGTAGAAGAATCCTGAAATAACTTGGAACCTCTCAGCTATTAAGTCCAGTAGCTTTTAGCTCTCAAGAATCAGCTCTTCTTGCTGACAGATGCAGTTGTTGGCTAATGGCACTCCTTCTCTTCTGTGTTTTCCTTCTGTTGTCTTTGCCAGTGTGATCCACTGTGACAGTGAGTACAAACTCAGGGAGAATCCACGGCTGACAGGGCTGACTGAGCTTGGCCCAGAAGGAGCAAGACATAAAGGTCTGATGGACAGCATGCACCTCTTCTCTCATCCAGCCCAGTCAGAACTCTGGATTTTCATGATTCAGCCAGGATTTCATAGACGTCAGAGTGAAACAACTCACAGAGGCCTTTCATGCAGCTTCTCTCCCTTTGTTCCTGTCACTGTGTGATGTGTGTGCAACACCCACGTGGTTGGGTATTTGGCACCATATTTGGTCCCTTCCCAGCCAGGACAGGAACACCAGACCACCCACTGTCTCCTGTGCCCTCAGGGACAAACACTCGTTCCCATTTCAGCTTGCATTTTTCTTAGAAGCCAGATGAAAATTGCATCAGCAGAGACCTCTGGAGCAAGCAAAAAAAGCAACCAGAATATTGCAACCCCCTCCAGGCATCTTCCCCTGTGGAAGAAGAGAAACCAGTGTGAAGAGCCAGGGCTGGAGCTCAGGAGGGTCTGAAGGTGAAGGGAGGCTGAGGCTTGGTGGGCTGTAGGCTGTTCCAGACACAGCAGCAAGTCCTACACTCACACAGACCCTATGACCTGAGTCCCTTGGAGGAGGATATCAAGGGGGAGCTTTCCATCCTTGCCCTTTTCAAAGCTCTTTGTCCCAAACTGGTCACACATACATCTTGATTGCATTGGTGAACAGCACCTGTGAAATTCCCTGTGGTCTCAAAGAGCCTGAGAGGGCTCCAGCTGCCCTGTCCAACATCCTCAGCCGGTGTGACAGTGTGGACACCTTCTCTCCTGTGCACATAGGGGACCCTCCTGTGGGACATGCCTGGCCTCCGTAAATCAGTGCTCCCAGGGCTACCTGCCCTTAGCACCAAGAGGCCTTTGAACAGAAAAGTGTCTGTCTCTCCTGTTTCTTCATTCAGGCTTGCTCCTTTGTGTCACAGGTGACAAGCTGTTTGTGATAGGAAGGTGGGGCACATAGGTTAGGGAAAGCCCTAGCAACTGAGCTGGGGAATTGAGGTAAAAAAGTAAATACTGCTTGCTGTGGTGTTTTTGCCAGCTGTGTGTTGTTCATGCCGCTATGAACAGAGGTGCTGAGGCTCAGAGAGCTCTAAATGAGGAAGGAAAACACAAACAACAGAAATGTCTAAAAGCAGTGCAAGCTTTTGCTACCCAGGTCCTGATCCTGCTCCAGCACTGCCCCGTGCCCAGTCTGCCATGGGCAGGGTATGCCTCGCATCCAAGCTGACGACACCTATCTTATGAGACAGCATTAAGGAGAGAAAGGCTTGGTATGTTTTGTAAGTTTTCCTTTGGGGAAAGGTCTGTGCACAGCAGCCACTGAAGATGATGATATCTATCTTAAACAAACAACTCAGCAATAAGAAGAAAAAGGCTCTGAGTGTTTTGCAAATGATGATATTGCAATCTGACAACACAGCATTATTCTGGAGCCTATACTCAAAGCCTGGATCTTGTTGGGAAAACTAGCTCTTCTTAGACCTACTGGCATTTCTGTCCTCCTGAGAGTTAACTGTGTTGTGGAATATGATCTTATTTGATGATTTATATGGCTGCAGCACCTAGGCTTGCCCCAGCTAATGTGACTGTTGTGCCTTCTCATTGTGTGATCTTTTTATTCCACAAGCTTTCACAGACATCCCAAATTTTCCTTTAATACTGATCATGAGGTAACTGGAAATAAGGAAAATGAGAGATCCAAGACAAAATTATTGAACTGGATGGTGCCACTTCCACAGCTATGCCATATATGCTATAAAAAGAGGGTGGGTAAGAATGAGCAGGAGTGAACTGGCATTGAGATCAAGGTAAGAAAGGAATAAAAGGGCTGTGAAAATCTTCTTTTATTTATACTGCCCTCTCTTGTGTCCAGACCTGAGTTGGAAGGAAAGACCAGCTGAGATTTTAAACATATCTAAAGGATTTCTGTGCCCAGTTTTCACTCATGTCCCTTGTAAATTGGAACCCAGTTCTCTTATGCAGCTTTGAAATACTCTTAGGCAGATGAACATCCTGAAGTCTTTAAAAGAATCAAGAGCTGAACTGGTGACAGAGCTGAGGGCCAGGCTATGATGGACCAAGTTCATGCCCAACAGCATGACTTCTGCCAGACTGCCCTGTATGAGCACTGGATACACACATCTGGGTAAATCCTAATGTCATGGACAACAGGAGGGCAAAACTTTCTTATTTTGTTGGTTTTGAAGTGAACAACTATATTACCCAAGCACAAACAGCACACTGGAGGGCAGGCCATGCAACATAACCACCTCTTAAATAGGGAAGTGGAGCTCAGAAGGAAAATCTCTTGGCACTGCTGGGGAGCTGCAGCCTGACAGGCAGTTCCCCCTGCAATTGTGCAAAGGCATCGCATCAAATGATAAGAGCAATGACCAATAGCAGCCTCAAAAACAAAGATACGAACAACATCCTCAAAATTGCAAAATGGAGCTTGAGGTGGGAAATGAATCTTCAGGAAACTCAAAAGTTAACAGCACAGGTACTCAGCCAGCTTCTCAAGGAAAATGACATAATTCAGGACTTAACGCTGATTCACACACATTGAGGATCTTGGCACTTAGAGGCTTCAGTTTTTAAATTAGCATCACACAGATGCACATGAAAATCCTGGCACAGTTAATAATCTTGCTAAGTATTCTAGGCATTATTTTTATGCAGAAAAAAAAAAATCAATCCAACTCCCCCTCCCCCCCCAAAAAAACCCAGCAAAAAATCTGAATAATTACCAAGGTGCCTGCCAGATTATTTAATTGTTCTGTGTAAGTGTTCAAACAAAACATGTATGACATATCCCAGGAAAACACACTCATTCTTGCTTCCTTCCCCAAATAAAAAGACGTCAATTTGTCAGTGCATTTTTAAGTCTAAAAGACATATTAAAAAACTCCTATACCATACATTTTTGAAAATATTGCTCAGATTCAGCTTCCATGAGAGATGTCGCTCCCAGTGGTGGTATTTAAACATTTTGTCTTGATACTTTTGCAGTTCGTCTATTTTAGTGTTACCTAACAAGGGTAGCTAAAGAACGAAGGGCCAATTCTTTGTGTCTGCCGAGATGCAAATCACAGCAGGAGCCAGGACTTTGTCAGAAGCCATAAGGGATACACTGCTGGCTCCACAGCACAGTTCTGCCTGCCTTCCTTGCAAGAGAGGTAAAAGCAAGTTGTTGTCTTTCTTTTGCTCTTTCTCTTTCCCTGTATTACTAAGAACAGTGAAGGCCACAGCAAGCCCTCAGTGCCACTCAGACCTCTGAGCGCCAGCAGCTCAGGGAGCAACAGCGTGAAGTTCCCACCGAGCACCTGCTCGGGGCTGTACATGCGCCACTGACATTTGGCAGCACGGGCTGTTGGGCATTCCGGAAAGCAACAGCTCATCACCCCCTGGATTACAGCCATAGGACTGACAGGTCTGTTTAGCTGTAGTGGGCAACACCTCACCATGGGCTGTTGGAGGGCAACTGGGGAAACAGCTCCTTTGAAACTATTGACTTATTTCGAGGCATTCCACAGCACTGAAATCCGCCATCTATAGGTGATGCTGGAAAGGGAAATACACTCTTGGTGCATTGCAAAGACACCCTGTGTTAGGAAAACGGGGAGCTGACCAGAGACTCGCCTGCCCTGAGCCAGTCCTCCAGGCACACCATCTTTCCAGGAGGGAAGTCTTGCAGATCTGTTCCTGGTTCAGCCTCAGAGCAGCACGGGGAGGTAGGAGTCCCACACACCATACCATGGAGTGGGCGGGGGAATGGATCTCATGCCACCTACACATTGCACGGTGTGCAATAAATAAAGTGGGTGGATTAAATGTCATAGATACATACCACTCCTAAACTCTTATCTGTCTGCACTAGTATCTGTGCCAGCTGCTTCTCCACCTACCTAGAGGCCTTTTGGTTATGGAAACCCACAACTCAAAACGATATTTTACTTCTGTAGAGATACATTGCTTACGCCCACCTTGAAACCAAGTAGAAAACAAATGCTCTTACTTGGTACCTAAGAGTGACCTGTTCTCCCAGGGAAGCTGTGAGATTGTGTGATTTTACTGAGACCTGGAAGTTGAATTAGCAAAAGCAAAGAACAGCTTGCTTGTTTTTTCAGTAGGATACAATTTACCTGTAGCACTGGAAATGGCAACCAGTCATTCCTGCTCTCTTCTACTATCTCTGCTTGGGAGCTTGCAGGGTTTGCCAAAATGTGAGTCCAGGCCAGATATGGGGCCTGTGGTAGTACCACGCACTTGGCTGCATGGCATTCCTTATCTTCTTTTTTGCTAATATCCCTGTTGGGAATCTTATACAGATTAAAAATAGGCTACAGTGTCTGCTTCTCTTTCCCAGTGATTTGCAGACAGATACTTGCCAAGTGTCTAGTGACTCATTTATTTGGGAAAAAAACCGACCACAACAATGCAATCTGCAAACCCCACTTTTCCCACTCCCATATAAGAAGCATTTTTAACAATCGCTCAGACCTTGTGCAGAACAGATATTAGCAACCTGCTCCTCTGTTTTAGTCCAAAGAGTACAAGGCCAGGAGCCAAATTTCCACTGCCTTTTTCTTTTAGTAGCCACTTACTGCATGCAAAGTGTACCTGACACCAGTCTGGAGACTCAAGTTATTGAGCAGAGCTTGGGTGGACAGGCATGGGCTGGGCTGGTGGAGCTGCCAACACTGTCCTCGGCAGGAGGATGGACACTAAACCTCAAGTATGCTTTGCTGCTCTGTGGTTCTTGTCCAGGGAAAAGTTGCTTTAGATGGTTTTTTTAGCAGCTTGTGCAACATTGCACTGGATGCTCTGGAGGGGACTAAGTGCTGTGTTTCTCTGAGGATGTTTCTGTAATTGAGTACACTTGGTCAGCAGAACTTTTACTAAGACGTAGACAGAATAGATCTTGAAAACAAAAATAAAAAGGGATAAGAAAAAAGAAAAACCTCTATGAACAAAGAGACCAAACTTTTGGCACTTACCACTGAATGCAATGCCATTGTCTGTACTCCTGCATTGCAGTAGTTGTAGGTGGACTGACTCCTCAGACATGGGCTCTTGCAAGGCCAGACCCAAAGGAAGGCGTGGCAAGCCTACTCACAAGTGTAAAGATAAAAAACCCATAGATTTTCTATGTTCAGTGCCACTTGTTTCTGAAAATCCCAGCAGCACTCCAAAAAAGCATCTTGCTGAGGCACAGAGCAGTTCAGGATTCACCAAAGAGCCACAGCATTTGTGAGTTGTGGAGCAGGAGTCAGGAGTCCCAGTACTTTGCTGTATACAGAAGCAGTAAAGGTAGGACACAAAATGCCGGGGTGGATCAATGCCTACCATTTATAGCCATCGAGACAGCATATTTCAGTTTCCCTGATGGGAAAAGTAGACATCTCAAAGACCATTTTCAGAGAAGGGCTGGTGTTTTCCCATGTCCTTAGGAAGCAAAATTTCCTGTCATTTCCCATTGAATTATCTTCTACAACTTGTCTGCCTGAATGCATAGTTACAGTGCTTCTGAATTTTATTAGGAAGCCAAAAAGCTGGGGGTTTTTATCTAAGCAAAAATCCTCAACCCTCCACCATCTCACCTTCATGACACAATTTAATCAATACCTACCTCCATTTAAAAATATCCCACCATCTCTTATTCATGATGCTGAAAAGCCCTGGAACAATGAATTACTATACATGAATATTTTCTACTCAAGAAAAAAAAATTAAAAATTTTGACATTCTATTTTTAAATAATAAATAGAAAATATTTATTTTACAGCATTTTCAAGATCATTTTGACAAAAAGGCAGTTTTCATCAAGCATTTGACAGACCAAAAGAAAGAACTTCTACAGAAAGCTACATAGCTCATACAGCTGCATATACAAGGTGAGCTCTTGCTCTTTAGATATATTTACGTATGTGTATGTTTCCAGTTTTAACAATTACAAACTAAAAGCTAATATACTGAATTTCAAGAAAACTCCTATTCATGATATAATTACATTGCAGTAATAAAATCAGTGCTTAATATGTTCAAAACAGACGGATATGAAAACAGTATAGTACCTTGCCACATTGCTGTCTCCTCGTCTATACGAATCTATTATATTTCTTTTTCTTGTCTCTCTCAGGTCTTCAAAGACTGGCTTCTTAGTATCAGCTCTGTGCTACTGACAACATATGTTTTTGGAAACAGCACAGCAGATCTTATACTACAGTTGTTAGAAGGTAGAAATCATTGCCAGTGCAGTGATCAGCAAAGAAGATACGGCATTTTCCTCACTGCTTTAATGAGTAATCATAATTTAAAATAAAAGAAACAGCAACAAAAAATATCCCCCTAAAAGCCTCAAGCAGAATAAAAAATCAACCAACTAACGCTCAGGTGTCTTCAATTCATTATAGAGATGTCAATATACTGACAAAAACGTGTCTTTGGGCAAAGTCATTTCATGCTTTCCACATCAGGACAATGATAGCAACTGGCCACAAGTAATATTGAAAGGAGTAAACATTGTGAAAAGAGGTTGAGAAAAAAAGACTCTCTGGTTTTGAGCATGAGCCAAACCTTCCAATACCAATACCACATAATTAGGGAAAAACTATGATATTTGGATCTTCAGAGAAGAATTGATAACAAGCAGGACTTCTTAAAATTCAAGTGAAAAGAAAGAAAAATAATTGAATTATTATTAATTCAGAAGAACTCTGGTAGAATATTCAAAAGAAGCAGGGTTAAAATCAGGGTTTGCAACTATATTAACAGGAAGACATTCCTCTAAAATATTTTTTGAAATAAAGTGTGGAACTGTGGGACAGATCCTCATCCTTAGCTGAATTCAGCAGCATGAACAAAGATCATAGCAGCTAAAATCCTGACCTGTGTATATATAATAAGCACATTTACAAATAGGGTAATCATCGTTATAATTAAGTTCAGGACACAGCAATTAGACCTGGACTTTGATCATGCCGGTCATTAGGGAGCTTTGGATTAGGCCCATTGCTAGGAAACACATGAAAGATAGAGGAGGAGGAGGAATAAATGACAGAACTACAACTGCCTAGAAGTGACCTTTAAGATGCTATATTGTATATTAAATACAAGAAGTGAAAGCATAAGAAAAGAACATGCAACTAAACATCGTAAAGAGTTTAAAAGAACTGTCAATAGCAAAACCTGGGAATTTATGCACACATTAAGCACTGATGAAATTTCCTGTCCTGACATGATCATGATTTTATTTCAAATTATCTGAAGCAGTGAAATAGTTGACCAGACCTTTTTCTTCTTTTTTTTTTTTTTTTTTTGTTAGCCACACTTGCTGCAAAATATGTAAAATAAGATCTCAATGCACTAGTTATTAATACCATATGTCTACTTCATAAAATATCTGCAAAACAAAGCACCCTATTATAAGGGTAGCGACTGTCTCAGCTTGTATGTGAAAAAAAGGATGTGTTAGCACAGCATACAAACCTTCAAAGATCTATCTAATATTTGTAACAACGCGATATAAAAACATGATTTAAACATAAAAATATTCATAGTATATAAGACAATCTTCCAGTGGTAGTTATTGGACATTACTCTTCACACATACCGTACCCACGCATACAGATACACAAACGTACTCTCACTCTCTTGCCTGGAGGCTCCGTAACTCCCTGTGTGGAATTACCTTTCTTCCAGACTAACTGTTGTTGATCTAAGTAAACAGCTATTTCTCAATGCATTTGATTCCAAAGTAACACAAAGGAATGATGCAATGGCATGGCAAAATATGCTGTTTTATGAAAAGATAGTCAATAAATATTGTTCTGCTACAGGAAATGTTGTGTAACAGTTTAGCCACATGGTTTGCAACCTTATACAAAAGGGCAGTTTTTCTAAGTCCTTATTATATTACAAGTACTACGGCAAGGCTTTCTTCAGAAACCTCTTGAGTCTTAACTTGATAATATTTCTCACTCTGTTCACAATCAGCATTAAAAGGAGCCCAAATCCCCCAAAAAGCAGCCTAGTATGAAGAACAAATCATTCAGATAGGAGTCAGTAAGAGCCATGTGCTTTCACATTATCTGATTTCCTCTCCCCAAAATGACGTTCCACAGTTATGCCATCTGTAGAAACCAGGAAAAGTATATTTATGCATATATGTCTCATATACAAGTAGCTTTGTTCCCCTGCACCACACTCCGCCCTTCCAGCTCCTGGGTGTGTTACTCCCATAGCAGACAGACAGCAGTCATGAGGTGTGCTAATGACTTCTCCAGGTCACACTTCCCAGAGTCCTTTTCAAGCATTGCCAAGAGAGGGTGTGACTAAGTGTGATTATATTTTTTTCCTGCGTCTTTATTCCTTTTTTTTTTTTTTTTTTGCTATAGATGTTGTCCCTTTAGTTTGTGCTTTGTTATGGTTTCCTAACATTTTCCCAAAGTACAGTATTTTTAATTTTAACAGATAGAGAATATTGAGCCCTCAGAATGGATTTTTTATTTTCTTTTTGTTTCACTTTAGTTATTTAAGTGCAGGATGAAATTTTTGCCCTGTCATTTGTCACGTCGTTCTCTGCTCTCTCTCCCACAGCCCTGGGAGATTTGTCTCCGCAAGTCCTCCCAGTGGGCAGCTGCCGAAGTCCTTCCCATCTTGTCTCTTGCAGCATCTACAGGGTGGACGAGCTTTGCTTATAATCCCTCAGGATGACAGAGGCATAGGTCACATCGGGGGGTGTGCAAAGCACCGACTCCGACACAGGGGAGCTGGGCACGGAGCTGCCCGAAGCCACCGAATCCCGGAAAGGGGACGGGGGCGTCAGCGCTGGCGAGTCTTCCAGAGTCAGTTTGCTGGTTGCCGGCTCCTCGTCCTCCTCCTCCTCTGTGTTCCTTTCGTACACGTATCCCTGAATGAGCTTCACCTTCTCACTCTCTGCTTCCTCAGCCGGGGGAGACAGGGGCTCCTGGCTGAAGGCAGCCACCTGGAAAGGCTGCAGGGGCGGCTGCTGCGGGGGCGGGGGCGGGCAGGGCGGCCGCACGCCATTCCCTGAGCCAGGAGTGGGGAGGACGGCGTTGAAGTCGGGGATGCCGGTGGCAAACTTGTTGACCACTCCTTGCAGCTGATCCATGAGAGACTGTGGCTGCAGGGGCAGGGTCTTGGGGGACTGCTCAGGCAAGAAGAGTTGGGTTTCCTCCGCCGTGGCCTGCAGGGGGGGGGTCGTTCCCACCCGCCTGTGCACCACCATGGAAGGACTGCTGGACTGGTTGAGGTGAACGGGCTCTCTATCTTCCTCCTCCACCACATTGTACAGAGTCTTACTGCTGATGTCGGTAAAAGTCAGACTTTGGCCGTGGTAGTCTTTAGTGAGGGGTTTGATCACCGCTGTCTGATTGCACCCTGTCTCCTGGTTCTTCACATGCACTGAGAGTCTGTGCCACGTATGTTCCCCCTTTGGATCTTGTCTTCCACCTGGTTCAGACCATGACACAGACTTTCCATTAGAACTATGAATAAAATAAAGATGGTTTATTTGCATTTACGTTATGAAGACACAGGCAGTATAACAAGCAAGCCTACAAAAATACTGATTGCTTTGCCTCATTAGTAAGCCTCCCCCCTCCAGTTTTTCATGTCCTCCCAGAAATACTACATGAGAGAACAACACTACAATTTTCATCCAAAAATGATGTTGGTTATCCATCCTACAGCCAACCTGGAAAGGCTAGCCTGCGGGAAGGGCTCTTGGAGAGCCATCTGTGGTTTGAGGACTTGAGCTGTCATTTGGTATCTAGGTTTGCTCACCATTTTGCAGGGGAGAAGAAAAAGAAACAGGAAAAAAGTCACAGGAAAAGCTTTAATTAAGCCTGATTTGCAGCTTATAAGAAATATTTTCAAGCTGTTGGAAGAAAAACAACCCACAGTCATAGCCTTTGGCAAACTGGGTAGGGAGATAAATTGTTGCTAAACCCTCCTTTCCCTTTTATTCCCTCTCCCCCTTAGAAACAGATTAGCTAACAGGGAAATGAAGGACTCCCAGGGCCTCTGTCAGGTAGGAGGCAAATGCAGTTCTTCCTGGGTGACTGTTATTTACAAACCAGGCTAAAATTCCGGGGCCAAAACCAGTTGGTTTGTGTGGGAGGAGGAACAAGCAGCAGCATGACCATGGTGAGTCAAACCCTCTGACTCCTCGTAAGGGCTGGGTCCCATCAAAACGCTGGGCAGTTTGGCTGACCGAGGATCTGAGAGTCAGGTCTGACTCTGAGGAACTGTGGGTTTTGGCATTTCCCTGTACTGTTGAAGGGAGCAGCAGTCAAAGCTGAGTGGCAGCTCATTAGCAGCTGGTGGGACAGGGAGCTGAGCAATGCTTTAGAGGACCAAGAAACTGTTTAATTGCAGGTCAGGCAGTTGAGATAGTTCACAAATTATAAAATATATCATATGGGTGGAAACCAGAGACAGAGAGAAATTCTGAGATGATTTATTTGAAGCAGCCTCATCTCAGGGTTTTATCCCTCAGGGACCAGAAGCAAACAAAGGATTAAATTTCAGAATCTGAGATTGTGGTGCAGATGGGAGACAAAGTGAGTGGGAGGCTGGCACAGCAGCCTCACCTCCTGCCACTGCACACACCAGAGGAGATCGCTTCCCTTACAATATTGCAGTATTGTTCTAAGCATTTTGCTTTCCTTGCTCAGGCTCTCATGGTTCTCTTTTTTTAAAGGAGTAATAATTGCCACTTGAATTTTATAAAAAAAGCCGTGTTGACTGACTTTGTCATAGCTGGAAGAGGCTGGTACAACACACACAGTGTTGTAAATCTGTCAAAACAGAAAAGAAATATACATGACAATGTGTCACTTTTCCGTCGAGCAGTAAGTACTCCTGGAGAAAAAAAAGGATTTTAGGAGGATCCAAGATGGGAAGCTCATCTCCAACTCTAGAATCCAAATGCTGGACCTGTGACTCACCACCTCTGTGGGAACTGGGGCACATGAAAGGGCCAGTCTAAAAAATTCATAACTCCCCAAAGCATGTAGTTGGTAGGACCTGGAGCTGTTTCAATTTTGAGCTTTAACCTAGAGAATAAGAAAGCCACGTTCCTAGCTGAAGAAGGAAACCTCTATATTATAGTGATCAATGAAAAGATAAGAATGAAGGTTTAGAAGCATTCCTGTTTTGATCAAATGAGCTGTGGTACGACTTTTTTTTTTGAAGTGCTATAGAGATAAGCAAATGAGTGTAACTCTTGGGTGTGAAAGATTTTTAAAGTAATGTTTAACATGCCAAGAACTGCAAACTCTTCACACAGAAACACATTTGGTCTACTTTAACTTCAAAACAAGTCTCTTCTTATAGAGAGGAAAATAAATCAAGTGCTCTCGTATTTTGCTGATGCTGTAGCTTAAAAATACTGCAAAGGGCTTTTCTAAAAAAATGTGATGATTATCTGCTACCTTTTATGCTAAGTCCACTTCTGCATCATTTATTTCCTCATATCTAGTTCTGGTGCATTGCCTTACTTTTGAATCCCTCCTCAAACCATCTGTTTTTTTCCTCTATCTCATTTTATTTCCAAGATTTTGTATTTTACATCAAAGGCAAGCCAGCTATTTTAAGGAACTCACTACCTCTGTCTTCAAGTCTTGCTCCTATTTAGTTCATTTCCCTCTCCCTCACTCTCAAATTCTGTTCTTGCTTCTTTCTTCTGTAGCACTCTCCATGGTCTCAAGTCAATGGCCATGCTTAAACTGTGCTAGGACTGCAATGTCCAAATGTGAGCAAACCGTTTCATCAGAATTTGTCTGGTACCAACTTGCTCTTCGGGGAGAGCTGGTGCTGCTGACACACCTTGCCCCTGCTTGCCAGGCCTTACTGCTCACAGCTCCAAAGGCCTCATGACAAAGAGCTCATGACAAAGAGCTTTAGGGCTGCAGTGGCTCTTTGTGAGATCCATTTGACAATATCCAGATTATTTGCTTCAGATTATTGTTCCAGCTCCTTCCCTCTACTTGCTCTCCTTGCTATGTCCAAGCACTGCTAGCCTGTTAATGAGTCACACTTTGAGATGGAGTCCCAAGACTGTCATAGAAATACCTGGGCTCTGTCTTGCTGGATGGCTGGCAGGGGGTCACACCAAGATTGACACATTCAGGCAGAATTCATCATTAACATGCAAGAAAAGGACTTGTTATGCTGAAACAAAGAGCAGCCACCTTGAATATCATTAACGGACATTTAGACAAAAAGCAAAGATGGGTCTGCAGAAGCTCAGACCTGAACCGAGTCTCAGTGGGAGAAGAAGTCATCGCACTTGTGCAAAGCAATGATGACAATCGTAACTGTGTGGTCACCATTCACTAAGTGATTGCCATCTCCTCTTTTGAAGGAAGCATCCATTGGAGAAGGTCAAGATCAAAATAATATGCCTGGAAAAATGGGAGAAGGAATGGTTTTCCACACAATGGCAAGACAGGGTACCAAGCCAGATCACAGCTGGGGTATTGAAAACCTGATGTTCAACTACACAGCGACGAGATGGCACCAAGTGATGGTTTCTTCATTTTATCAATAGGATGATTACCCAGTTCATGTCCACCGTGTATTTATTTGTCTTTCCTAACCCTGTTCTTTCTCCTGTCTATTCCTCATAGGATTTAGACTTCACACTTCCTGCACAGAAGTGAACTTCTTGGAGTCTCAAGGGATCTTAAGGTTTGTCCTTGCGTATACGCAGTGTAACACTCAAAGCACTATTTCTTCAAATCCCCTCATCTAGTCTACATGTTCAGGCATATTCCTGGATATCCTATATGCACATAGCGTGGGTGTGCTTTTGCTTATAGACAAGAACGTACTTTGAATTTAGATGCTTTTTCTCAATTTTCACCACAGCTTTATCTATGAGATTTGTATTTTGGGGGAAATAGAAGTAAATATATTTTTGTGTGAATTTTTATTATTTTCACGAACAAAGCTGTTGCTATTTTTGGTAATTCAAAATTTTGCTTTTAATACATGCATTAATCTTTATAACATACTCTCTGCATGACTCTGGGGCAGTAATTTTAAGGGACTTTCAGCTTTCTTTCTTTATTATAGACACTAAACAAGATGGAAAACAACTTCAGATCATAATAGTTACTTGCTAAAATTCTTTAAAACAACTGATGCGCCCAAGTCTGAGACTATGGTTCAAAATATGCCTGCCCAGCAGTAGGGCATGCCTATAACTTGTTAGACAGTTCACTGTTCATCGTTAAGTATCTCCAGATGCTCAAAATCTGACCCCTCCTTGTGACCAGGAGTTCCCCAGACTCAAGTCCCATTTCAGGCCAAGAACAGAGTCCTGCTCTTGCCAGTTCCTGGAGGATCTGACCTGGCTGACTTCCTTGGAGCAGTGTCAAGTCTGAGTACCCCACAACAGTTGATTTCTCTCCACACTGCAAGATTCTGAAGATGCCTTACTTTAGATGTTGGATAGAAAAGGTTTCTTTACATCTTAGAGGCTGAATGCGTCTGAGGTGAAAAATTATTTTCCCATTAGTCTAAGCTAAGTTAGTTTGTGCAACTCTCTGATCCTTTCACCAGCAAAGGTATAACCTGAGATCCAGAGCATAGAGAATTAAATCAACTTTGAATCCTCTGTGCCTGAAACGTCATCTTTTTTTTTTTTTGCCTTGAACATTTTATGCATAACAATCCCTAACTGACAGTGCATGAAATAGTTAAGCAGAGTGATATGTGTTCTGATGAGGTTAACTCCAGGAACCCACAAGTTGGAAAATGGCTTCAGATGCAGTCAGGCAAAATGAGAAAGAGAAAGAGCCTTTTCTGTTAAAACAGGAAGGGACATTCCTTGATCTGTTAAGAGTTCATTCCCTGTTTTGTCCTTTCAGGACGCCAGAGTGATGGTCTACTATCTTTTCCAAGTGGCCATGAGTTGAGGAAGAATCTTAAGCTTGCTGAGATGAGTGATATAGTCATTTGAGCCAGCTTGGTGGTGTTAGCAAGACATAGTGCACAGATTTAATATATAAGGCTGGTTTTTTTTAACGCAACAATGGCAATTAACCAGAGGAAGAGGTTATAGGAGAAATAATAAATGCTACCTGTCCTTCATTGCCAGCCCAATGCTTTGGCCCAACCTACCTCCTTGTAGTCACTATAGTAACTGAAATGCCACAGCCAGTAGGAAGCACTGGAATAACCTGGCAGTCTCTTCTGTGACAACAAAATTTTAGGAATGAACATAAAATGCAAACTGAGAAGCCTATCAACTTTGTCAGCAAAAATTAAGTCCGAAACAAACCCTGAACTATCTTACCAGCAGCCAGAGGAGGTCAGTGTCAGGTACTGCCCAGTCACCAAATGCAGCTCCTCCCTTCAAAGAGCAGGGCGCAGTTACAGCCACCGACAGCTGGCTCCAGAGCGCAGCACATGCAGGGCTGTCCCTGAGCACTGACACAGAGGTGTCTAGCCCTCGGAGGCAGTGCGACGCAGAGCCAAAGGAAATGCCCTGTTCAAAAGCTATGCATTGGACAAAACCTTTCTCATCCCCACACAGCAGTTGCTGATGGATGCCATCCTAGGGAAGCCAGTGGAGGAATTTCTGCCCTGCCTGCAGAGAGGCAGTCAGTCAACTACAAACTTTCTCCAACCCTGCAGTTACGTAAGTGGTAATGAGCCTGAATAAAGCGCTGTCCTGCTGCCACCTCACTGTTCCCAGGGCCCAAGCCAACAAGCCTAAAATTTAAGGCTAATACCTACACTGCAGCACACTGCAGGTGCTTTGTTGGTATCCCCAAGGTCTCTTCCATTATTGTCTCCATTTCAGTAAGGCCACTGGGGCATGAAATTTGATTAAGGGAGTGAGCAGATTTTAATCCAGGGTAGTGATATGTCCCTGCACTGAGCAGCCCCTCCTCTCAGAGCCACAGCCAGCCCTGATGCTCATTAGCAAAGCAAGCCATGCTGGTCTGCATGTTCCTGCAAGGCTAACTTCTAGAACACTAGTTCTAGGGACTCATCTTTTAAACCTGGGCCTGTAAAACTTCTCTGCACTCTCTCATGAGTGAGGGAGCCATCGTCGACCACAGTCCCTATCTGCTGTACGCTCAGGATTTTTGCCTGATATAATCACCTAAATGAAAAAAAGAATTACAAACCAATTTCACCCTTAGCTCGTTTACACCCTAATCTTTATTTTGGTGATAACAGGAACTTAAAACTGTTCTCACAGCATGGCTGCAATACTTTTGTTAGTGCTTATTATTAGAGCAATGTTTAACCTCCCACTTGTGTTTCTGGAAATTTAAATTACTTAACTAACTTTTCCTTGTTGCTTCTCTCCCCGCTCCCCACTCCTTTTCTTTTTTTTGGACAAAGTTGCCTTGGGCATTGGACACAATATTCTATGTAAATTAGAGCACTGCTTTAAATGTATGATGAAAACTGCTACACAAAATATAGGAAGACACAATGCTGTCACACTGTCTTGCCAGGGCAGAACCTGATGATACTTAGAGGTGGTGTGAGTGAGCTCAAGTCCAGAGCTGCCTTTCCAACTCTCTGTCTAGCGGCTGGTTTATGTCAAATAAATGTAACATATTCATTTCCTTCATAAGTTACTCTAATGCAGAAGTTAACTATTACTTTATCTGAGTTACACATAGGCTTTCTAATGTATTTTGACCCTATTGATAACTGGGGTATTTTTCTCTTTTTTAAGTTGAAATCTTAATATTCTACAGTCTGTAATATGGATGCCGTAGCTATGCCTAGGCTGAGTACCCTGTGATGAGATCCTGGTTTCTGTCCAGAGGGTCTCCAGGTTGGGATCAGACCCTTGGGCAGGATCAGAGGTTGGCATTCCCCCTCACCTCTCTGCTCTGGTCACCCAGATGGAGAAAGCTGGAACCAGGACTGGGGACACTCATTTATGTTTGTGCTACCACAGAAGTGGGTTGTTACTAGGCTCTTACCTGGTCCTAGGGGTAAGGAGTTGCTTCCAAATCCAACAGCTCAGATATAACCAAATATCCCAAAATAAGTTGATTTATTCACTTTGAGACTTAACAATTTTTATGTACATAGGCGCTTTTGTACAGCTGTGAATTTTGGGGGGAGTGCAGGGTGGTGAAAGAAATGGTCAGTGCATTGCTTCAGTGTAGTTGAGGTCCCACAGCTTCAGCATGTATCACAGATCTAACCTACTTAGCTCAACAGAGGTGTGAGAATATTACACTGATAATGTGTATGAAGGTCTGACTACTAATTATAATTACGACTTGAAATTTGTAGTCTCATCTAAAACGCAGAAGCTGTGTCACATGTCAGTCATCTAATTATTAGTGAAAAAATTTGGTTCACCTGTGTGTTCATTATGTATTTTGAAAAAGTTATCAAATGACTGCTAAAGTGTTGCTTTGAGAAAACTATCTCATATAGATAATACAAAGTTCACTATAATAAACAATTTGTCAGAAACAGCAAGAAAATTCATCCAGTGTTCAAGAAATGAAGATGAGAAACCTGCAAATCAAAGTGAAATTTAAAAAGTGCTCTTAGTAGTGAGTAGCTTTTAAATCTGTTTATTTTATTCTTATTAATAAGTAAACCCCACTGAATATTCAGAATGAATTCATTCTACTGAATCATTTTTGTAACATTTTTAAGGATAATAAAGTTAATGCATGGGAAAACATGGTGTAAATCATCATAGGTCCTCTGTTATCAATGGAGAAGCACACTTGTGTTATCTGAAGGTGTGTCTCATGCTGCACATTCAAAGAAATGGATATGACAGTGCAGCCAATGCCAATACCTGAGCTGAAGCATTTATTCTGATAGGCTCAGAAGAAAGCACAGTTGATAGAACACGAAGACTGAAAAGGAACCTGGAAAGCTTAGGAACATACAAAGAAAATGCTAGAATTAAATTCATTTACAGAAAGTGTAGGTGGGTGCAAATAAGGCAGAATAGTCTGTAGGAATGGGAGGCTGTGGAGATCAACAACCTTCAAAAAACATTTCATCAAAACGAATGCCATGGAGCTGCTGTTGAATAAGAAACACTAATTAATAAACTTCAAATATAATAAAACCACAAAAATTGCCCATTAATTCTGTATTCCCCACTCAAAAGCACCATACCATGGTGCAGAGATCAGGAGGTCTTTCCTATGAATGCATTTTGATAGTAATTAAGACAGTTGGAGGTTTTTCCTTGCTTTCTATAATCCTCTGTGGTTTTGATGGAAAATTATTTGAACCACCATGTTTTTTACCAAAAACTTATTGACAAGCTGAAAGCTGTAGAGTGAACAGCAATGAAAAACCACTGGGGACACAGGATAGAGTGCATGAGATAAAACTAAAACATCCGAATATATTCTGGTTTTTTAAAGCATCTCAAAGGCAATAGCACCAAGGCTGAAAGGTATTTCACATGGCATGGAGATGCCCAACTGGGGGCCCTAAACGAAGCTACAAAAGGGCCAAATTTTACTGCACGCCCAGAATATTTCCTAGTCAATAGCTGTATCAGAGAAGGAGTAACTCCTAATGAACAGAAAAGCTTGCTGCCCTGGATATTTTCTGCCAAAAAGTGTGCAACCCTTGCAGGGATAGCGGTCAATGAGGGCCTTCTCCCACAATAACTTGTCAGATTCTCTGGTATACTTGAGAATAAAATAAACTCCCAACACTTTAAATGGGGCTTAAAGAGCCATCAGACTTGCTTTAACATGCCAGCATTTTGAGTGTTTAACCCTGTGGCAAACTTAGCCAAGTTGCCACAGGAAGCTTAGTCATGGGACGTCTTGTTTCTAATGTACAGCTCTCCCTAATATGCTGCAGTAGATAGAGCAGCCTGCAAAGCCTGTGGGTTTTTTGGGTGTATCCGAATGTTTCCATGGTAACGAATGTGTAGCTTCAGAGGAAAAGAGCCCTGAAACTCCGAGCTGATGCTTCTGGGGTTTTTTTAATATGATAATACAATTTTATGATTCTATATTTTGATGATTCCGCATTTCTAACCATCTCCAGGATTGTATGGAGAATGGAGACGAACATTAGTGAAAAAACTTATGCTAAGTATTATATGCATCAAAACACAAGACAGTTTCAAGAGTCTACATCTACTTGCTTGGAAATGGGAGCTGAGGGAAACCATAGCACGCATGGCGATTTCTAGCACGCATGGCGATTTCTAGCACGTTGGAGTGGTGAAGCAGGGCCTCCTAAGGAAAATCTGGACTTAGAAACTGCTGGAGTTCTGGTGAATGAGACTGAGGCTTGAGACCAGGTGACGGTAATGGCCAACTGGTGATATGATGGACAATTGTCTACTGCTCAAACTGGGCTGTGTGGCCACAGGGAGCTCAGGTTGCTGATGGAGGACATGCCCTTCCCCGAGCCACAGTGCAACGCTGCCAGGCCTCTGAACACATCAGCCCTGGCTGGAGGGAGAGGGAAGCCTGAGGGGCAGGGACAAGCAGAGAAGCCAAAATAGCAAGCTTCATGCTCAGCAAATCTGAAAAACTCTGCTGCTTCTTGAAGCCTTTCTTATCTGGGCAGCTGCCACAAGCATTTGCATACCCGTTGACAAGTTGGAGTCTCACCAGAGGTGTTTCTCAGGAGCTCATGTGGGTAAGGGCTTTTTTTCTCCAAACTGAAAAAAAAAGTCCCAAGCGTTGTCATGCAAAAAGCAGGAGGTTCAGCCCTCCCTGTGCTCAGGAGTTTCACAGATTGGGCCCGTGCTTTTTGGAATAGAATCTGTTGTTGCATTTGCTTTTGCCTCCTAATAGTATGCCTGTGTTGGACTCCCATTTGAATTTCCAGACAGACAATTGGTGATCTGTACCCTGAGAATCTGCAGCACTTGTTCCAGTTCAGAAAAGAGGGGCATATTGTTCTGACTAGAAGATAGTAACAAACAGTTTGTACTGCTCCTTACACTGCCTGTGTAGAGTTTGCCTTTCAGAGTGCCAAATCTGGTTGCTGCACAAGCCCTGTAAAGCCATCACTACTGCTCCAAATGTATGATGCATTTTGTGGATTTCTTCTGATCTGCAAATCAGAGGGGCAGGTTGGACTGAATTAACATCGTTGCCACGTGCCCACAAATTGCACAGACCCTCAGAGACATCCACAGAGCTAGAATGCTTTGCACTGCTCAGAGCAGTGCGACAGCATCTCTGGTTGCAGCGAGCAGCACTGCTCAAAATGCTGTGTCAGTGGATAACAAGCATCTTTCCACCGAGTCACTGCACAGTCTTCCCTGGGGCAGGGAGCAGGACTCTTTCACATCTGCTGCTTATCAGATGGAAATGAGCACGGATGTGAAAGAAATGAGGTGAAGCCCTTCTGTTTTTGCAACAGCTTGCTTGTTTTCACCACCGTGTTCGTGTTTGCTCAGAGAGGGCAGTATTTGCACTTCTTGCTTCTGAAGAGCTGAACTTCGCTATTGTTTGCTGAATGCAGAATTATGCAGAATCTGAACATCTTTCAGAAATTACAACAGAAAAAGGATTCACTGCTATTATTTTGAGATGCTGTTTGTTCCTGCACCAAATCCTGCTGTTTTTATTTACATGTGCCTTCTTGTGATTTCCCTGTTTTCTGCAAATCCCACCAAACAAGTGTTTTCTGTGTTCCCTCAGCTGGGTCTGCAGCTGCAGTTCGCTAACAAGCACAGGTTAGCAAGAGCTGTGCACAGCAAAGGTGTCTCGCCATGTAAAGCACACAGGATAATGTCATCTCTATGCAAAACCATAAAAAAGATAAAAATGTTGGCTAAATGGAAAAAGAAGATAAAATTAGTACAAAAAAGAGGACATATTTGCAAAGTTGTAGGCATTTAGAAATAAAAAAGTAAAAGCTGCAAAAAAATCATTCAGTGTCCTCTTCATCACATCTGGACAATGTTTAAAATACTATGTGAAACAAGGGGACACAAGCAAATTTCCCATCTTTAATGGCATGCACCACATTTGTCCCATCATTAGACATGATAAACCAATGAGAAAAAGAAAGCAAGGGGTAAAACCACTCTTTGTCATGCAGCTTCTCTTACACATTCACTGCAGGGATTTTTCAAAGCTGCACATGTGCCGACGGACACTGGCTGGTGGGCGAGAACTCTGGCTGCCTCTTCCTGAAGATTGAAAAGAAAAAGACACCCAGTGAGTGGTTATACACATGTGCACACATGGAGGCTATACCACTCAATAGGTGCCTGTCCCTGACCTATGTCTGTGGGCTTTCCTATCTTTTATCCTCTCGTCACCTCAACTTCCACATAGATTTCTCCTTGGCTCCAGCACAATACTGTTTAAAATAGGTTTTCATGATGTTCATTCTGCTTCCTGTGCTGAGCCTTGATGCACTTTACATACCAGATGGCAGGGGCTGCTGTGCATCTAGCTGTCAGAGGAACTTCACCTCTGGTATTCTCAACATAGGATGAAATGATGAAAAAAGGAGCATCTGCCCTTCACATCTTATTTACAAAAGCATCACCAAAAGTTTTTGCTGGTGGAGTTTTTAATATATACTCAGCTGCTGCTTTTTACTTTGCCTCTCTTCCCCTAATCTGTTTTTCTAAATGTTTCTTTTACTTTTGGAGCTCTGGCTGGATAGTCACTAGCTTTCATTATATGTGATTTCACTGCCGTGCTTCTTTTTTTTCTTTTTTTAAGGAAGCATTGGGTTTATTGAGGTAGACACAAAATGAATAGTCTCCTAAGCACTCTATCTGCAATGGTGATTCAATACGGAATTGCATATTGCAGTTTGGGCCATTAATATAGAATGATTTCCACTTCATTTTTCTTTTCTTCCTTGCCCTGTCAAGCAGATGCAAGTTCTCATTTGTCTTCTCCAGTATTAATAAAAATAATATACACACATGCGCGTGCTTTGACAAAAATCTCAGGTATTTTTGCACATGGAATGTATCACTGAATTTCTGCAAAAAGAAAAATAAAATCATCATTGTATTGCAAATAAAATGCAAATTGAAATTCAGCATTTCTCCCCATCAAACAGTCATAGTGCATGCTTGCCAGCCTTCTCTGTACCTCAAAATGACAGATTCATGGATGGTGTGTGCATGTCCTACGTACTCAGTACATGAGCTGAACAAGCCATTCCTCTCACCACATACTAAGCACAGGAGCACAGCGTGATGTACATGGAACACATGCATACCCATTTTGGAGTGGTAGATGCCTTGAGATGACTTCTGAAATATTATGAATAAAACAGAAATAAGACATTCTGCTGAGCAATTTTGCCAACCTGATTACTTTGAAGCCTCTAGAAAAATTAAGTTCCTTACCAGGTATAATGAGATCGCTGAGATTTGAAAATTTAAAAGTGATCATGACTAGGAACTTAGCTACCATGCTCTCTCCTCCACCCTATTAAAGTTACAGGGATTATTAGGCTTCTG
This sequence comes from Callaeas wilsoni, assembly GCA_013398955.1. NCBI lineage: Eukaryota > Metazoa > Chordata > Aves > Passeriformes > Callaeidae > Callaeas > Callaeas wilsoni. The sequence goes on along the minus strand of VWPU01001067.1, from coordinate 40,960 downwards.
ATTAGACAGACTATTCTGCATTTCTACAGTCTTCCAGTTTTCTTAATCAGTTGAGAGAATAAGAGCTTTCTACTTCCTGTGCTTTTTGTTCAGTCACAGGAGCTAATTTTACAAAACAAGTAGCAACATGCAGTTGATTATCTGAGAGAAAAACCCAGAGCTAAATGTATTTCACGCACATGCAGTGCTGTACACTCAATGGAGGGCACACAGCCACAGACAGCCCTACTTAGGGACCATGGAAAAAGTGGAAGACTTTTGTTTCAGAGCACTGCTTGGAGCTTGGATCTTTCTGAGTCAACAGGCTTTGCCAGCCATCACTCCTCAGCTGCTGCAGTTTGCTGTCACTTATGGCTTACTTAGCTGCACTCCTTCTGTATTTTTTCTTATTCATCCATATCCCTGTGGTGAGTTCAGAGCATTTTGCTCTCCAACCTTTGGGCGTATGTAGGTCTTGTTATGAAATCCTCCTAAGTGAAAGGAAGAAAGAAGCCTGCTTCCTCGAGCGGTTCAAAATGCATCAAAACATGTTCAAAATACAGCAAACTCCTCTCTTACTGTGACTGCAGTTGTGCTCCTCAGCCAAAATCAGACACAGACATTACATCTAATCGAGTATGCAACCCCCAAATGCCTGGCCAGGTTTGCATTCTGGAGGAGGTTGTTGTTAAAATGCTGCCAAGCTCCATCAAAGCAGTGGTCTGCCTTTTGGTCAAGGTTAAGGGTGATCTCCACATGGTAATGCACAGCATATACACTACAGAAATCACCTAAATCTCAGAGTTCATGCTTCAGTAGAATTTGAATTTATAGTGAAATTTAGATTTATAGTTACGGAAACGCAGTGCATGTGCTGATTGTATTTCAGTGAATTATTTTCCAATTATCAAATCAACGTCAACGGCATACATAATAATAAACACTTTTGCATTGAATATGAAGTATCCTTGTAGGTTTTCTTTTGTCTTCCTAGTAGTGTGTGCTAATACTGCAGAGCTGTGATTCAGAATTAATGCCCAGATCTCTATACTTCTCTTTTTTTTCTTTTATTTTTAATCATGACAAGATATCCCCGCTTATTTCTCCCTGCCTTGCAGGCAGTAATGGCACTTCACATACATTTTGCTGGTTATAAAACATTAGATACTCTTCCCATCTTTACAATATGAGGATTAATGAGTCATTTTGGGGGCAGTCTTCTCAAGGGTATTTCCTGCTGAGTGGTTATTTGTATCCCGAGCCCAGAGGCAGGATGGATCTTCTGTGCATTTGAACAAGGAGCTGGCATACCATCATGAAAGTGTCTGAGTTGCTGTATAACGAACCCCTGGGTGCAATAACAGGGAGTCTGGCAGAGGAAGCAGGGTGGCAGTGCAGAGGGTTCCTGAAAGAAGTGGATTAATTGCTTTACTTTATGTTCTTTGAAGCAGAAAAATGCTTCTGGCTAGTCATTCAGAACAGGGTAGGTAACAAGCCTGTTGAAATTTGCAGTGAGGAATATAAAGGATGTGAGGAGAGAGTCACTCTTGCCACCATTTTTTCTCTTAAGCGTAAATGAATCATCCCATGAGGCAAACAGCTGTGTCAGGATTATAGGAAGTGTAAATTGCTATCTGCAATGTTTTATATCTGAACAGCTGTGAAACTAGAAACTTTCACCTTCTGCTCTGGAATTATTCTCTCTGCTCAATCAGACTCCCCAAACAGACACAAACTGAATGAATCTGTCTGGTGTTCAAGAAAACTGAGGTGCAGTACACTGTGCTACTTATCATTTGAAGTCATGGTCAGAGATCCTCCTCACTAGATGTAGTCCAAGCTGTAAAAAAATCTTTTATATTCACTACACAAAAAAGTACAGAATTGCACATCACCAGAATTTGTACAATCTCATTGGAAACAATTGACCATCAATAACATTAGGAAGAAAGTAAAGTGGGGAGGATATTCAAGGGAAGTTAAGTGATAGCCCTGAATCAACTCCTCATTTTTAAGAACTTGTATGTAAGCCCTAGCTTTGATACAGGAAAGGAGAAGCCGTGTACCATGTACCCTTGGCACACTGCCTCACATTCAAGAGCAGTTCCTGCTCCAACACTCTGACTGGCGGCCCTCTGCACTCCCAAGGAATAGCTCAGCAACACCACAAACTTTCTGGTCTGCTTTTCACCTCCTTCGTGCTCTAGCAGTCTGCAAGGTGAGCAAGGGAAGGTAAGCAAACCTCATGTGCAGAACCAGACCAGGAAAGTGTTCAACTAAACTCTCATCCCAAATCCTCTTGCCTCTCCAGTTCTAGCATCTTCCTAGCAAGAAGCATGTTCCTCTTCAGATATTTGTGTCCTTGAAAGGTCAAGTTTTATGTTCAGTTGTCATGGCTGTATCAAAAGATATCTACGTAAAAAAAAGCAAGGCCATGTCCTTTTCCTGTTGGATGAGGAGCTGAATTTTCAATGCCTTTTGTATGAGCTAGGACCTGATAGAAGATTTCTAAGCCAATAGATGAAGTTGGGAAGATGGACAGATTCTTGGTACAAATTAATTTTTAAAACACAAGTCCTGAATTCCAGCCTAAGTGATGTCTGGAAATAATTGCTCTGGGTTTTAAATTAATTATACTAATCAATGGCACAGTGACAGGTTTTGGAGAGAAATTAAGAGCCATGGTGCAAAGAGCACTACAAGTAGAACGGAGTCTATAGGGTTATTCACCCTCACCCAAAATAGTCAGGCACATGGATAATTATCGTCCACAGAGGACTGAGAAGCAGGAGGGATTTCATGGCACACCCTTCCCTTCCTGTCAAGGTATGAGCATCTGCTGAAGAGGACAGAAGGGTCAAGGTCACCGAGGAGAGCATAATCCCAGAAGGATGCCCAGAAAGACCTGGCACTGAGCTGGATAGTGAAGATGGACCAAAGGCTGTTTGTACTTCAGGTCACCCCAGGCAGCAGGAGCCAGCTGTGTGCTGAGGGGGTGCTCTGGCCCTCCCCAGTTGCTCCCTCCTGCTGCTCCACCTTCCCCTCTGTGCAGCACAACCCTTGGTGCAATTATTCAATCATCTGGCAGGGAATGACAGGGACAACTAATCTGGGTCACAACTATGCCAGAAAAAGAAAGGAGAAAAAAAACCCTCTTATTTCCCAATTTGAGTTCACAGCATGGCTGTCCAGATTCTTGTCCCTGCATAAGCGAAGTGACGGCGTGGGGTAAAGGAAGGCTTTGAGTGTCACTTCTGGCTTAGGGCAGCTTAAAGTATTTGTGGATTTACAGGCTATGATAGCCCAAAGTAGCTGTAGGAAAATCTCTTGGCTGTCTGGGATGGTGGCAGGAGAGATTTTTGAGATATCTTATGTAACACTAAGGATTAAGAAATGTATATAGCCTTATGTTTCAGAGGATATGGGAAAGTAAAGGAGGAAGGACTGCTCACTGATCGGGGAGCACGGAGATGCCCGGGGCCACACTTCGTGCTCCAGCAGAGCCTGTACTGCCCAGGAACATGAGCTCCGACTGCACACCCACGCAAGGCTGCACTCCACCCACGCGAGCCCGCGGGTGAACATGCCAGCTGGGCACGAGAGGGGCTAATGCCACCCACACACCTCAGCTGCTCGCTGGGTGCTTTCTGCCACTGGCTGCGCCGCTGTGGCTGCACTTGCAGGCGTAACTCCCTGTCAGTCCTCGTCGGTCTGCTTGAGGTAGATAATCCCTCTGTGGGGGTTTCTACACATTACGGGATTTGCTTTTTTTGGTTCGATTGGTTGTTTCCTGGGTGTGTTGGCTGTCTGGTTAGTTAACTTGTTTGGGGGACTTTGAGATGCAAAAAAATGAGTAATGTGAAATAAGTCCCAATTTCCAGACAGTCCTTTCTCTGGGAATGTAAGGCTTGCAAGCCAGCCAAAACAGGCTGAATGGAACCACCTGAAGATTTGGGTTGTGCCAGAAAAAGAAATGGCTAGAAGATAACATAAAAAAAAGAATTCTATTCAAGTAGAGAGGAAGACTAACAAGAACTCTAAGTAAGAAAGCATGAACATTCTTGGCTTTAATACACTAAAGATGAGGAAAGATTAATAGTGTTGGGTAGAGAGAAGGAGGACGTACTAACTAGAAGGTGGCTTGTAGATGGTTATTTAAACTGAACCTGTGATTCTCTGGGGCTGATCAGACTGAAATTGCAAACACCAGCAAACAACCTACTGGTGAGGAGTTGCTATAATCAGATCAAGGGGCACTTGTTTTGATAGAGTTTATGATCAGCTTTGACATCTCTGTCTGTGGTACTGCAGCACAGCTGTGCTAAACTAGTAATTTGCTGCTGAAAGGGACAACTCTCACCCCTGTTACCCAAAGCATGGGCATCAGGGACAGTTTCTCTGGTGCTGGCATTAGTTTTTATCTGACCTTGAAATCTGGCTCAAGGAATCCAGCAGACAGTAATTCATTTTCTTTTCTTTTCTCTTCTTTTTAAGGTTAATTTTATAGGGTAGAAGAAAGCCACATCCTGCACACCACAAAAGAAAAACCACAGAGAGCAGAGAAGGGGAAACAGCTTAAGAAGAGATAAACTGAAGCACTAAGCTAGAAATGGTAAAATATCTATAATTAGCTAACAAGAAACCTGGAGTTTTTAGTTGTCAAGTGGGTTTTAAAGTGACAAATGGTGTGATTACTTTCAGCCTGCACAATTGTTTGCTGTTTACAGTGAAAATGACTTTTAACCTATGGTTGTCAGGTGTGGGAGGCTGAATGCCAGAGCATATATATGCTCTGAAGAATTAGTTGACTTGTTATTTCAAAATTAAATAGTCTCTAACAACTTTAATGTGGAGGTAGACGTTATATTGATACAATATACTTTCAACCCACGCTTAAAGTGGTTTCTTAGAGTCCTTTGGCATAGCAGAAAACCTAACTTCTCATGCTGGCCATGTTTATTAGTCACTCTTTGACAGTGTATGTCTTCTGTGTGGTGGAGTCTGTTCTACAGATACACCTTGGTCTGAAAACCCTAAAAAAGATCTAACAATGAAGAATTTGCCTGTTCAGAGTCCTTGAGGTACAGAGGTAAGAACAGGGAGAACAGAGGGGAATAGTGTCAGATCTCTGCTCTGGGTGTGAATAGTTCTCAGTGTGTTTGAGACAGAGGAAGAAAAGAATCAGAAAACAAGTGAAAAAAGCATCATTCCATACTAGCTAAAAAAAAAAAAAAGAAAAAAATCAAAGTCTAGAAGAAAGTCAATAAAGAGATTTTTAAATTCCTCACTCTTCCCTTTACAAACTCTTAAATCACCAAGAACAAAAATATGAGAAAGCAAGTTGCTCCATTACACGCATCTGAGGGACAGACATTTAGCAAAGACTACATCCAGATTTTGGTCTGAGTAGTGCACTAGAAGTTAGCCTTTGCTTTGCTCTGTCCCTCATATCCATATACAGGTATTTATAAATGAACATGTCTGAATCTGCAGATTTAATTTCTAAGAGGGTGTAGAACCAGACCCACCTACATTCTCTTAACAGAGACAGACCATCTTCTCTCTCTGGGAATAGGATATATTTGTGAATTACAGAGTTTGGCTAAAAATCAGATGCTTTGTCAGTATGTGATCATAGCATCTGCAGTTTGTCTTATGGGGTTTTGTTTTGTGAGGCATCCCTGAGCAAAGGGGAGAGCTCATCACAAGAAGGGATAAACTTGGTAGACAAGCCAGAATGCAAAATGCCTTTCACATCAGTGAAAGAGAAGAAATGCAAGTGTTGCCCCCTTCTTGGGCTCTTATGTGCCTCTTATGTGTCCCTAAGCAAGGAAAATGATTAAATAAGAAGTAGTTCTGCATTTCACATTAGTAACTTTGCACTGAATTGTTGGGATGAATGAAAAGTATTTTCAGATGTCTTAATTTGAGGGGAAAAAAACCCCTCCAGTATTAACTGTATATAGGTGTGTATAATACTTGTGCTGTTTTATAGTCTTGTTCTTATATAAAGAATATCAGAGATCCACATGATATCCTTCAGTATTCAAATTTTTTCACCTCTAAATTAGGTCAAAGGTGTATGAAATCACAAGGTGGCTCAGAGACCCCTGCAGAATAAATGCTTGCAGAACACTCTGCATGTTTATTCTAGCAAGTATTTGTACATGAATTATCACGTGTTTGTGAAATGTCACAGCTCTCGTTGCTTCTGCTGAGGTGAGGTGAACAACAGTGGCATGGGCTGAAACATCACACTTTGAGGATGGAAAGGAGGTAAATTGCATTCTTAAAAAATGTTAAAGTGACCTCTAGAAGACTTGTATTTTAGTTCTTTATTCCATTTCCATTTTATATTTCAGAGCACTACACGCATATAACATGGGTTTGGGGATTGGTTTTTTTTTTCCTAAGGATGTGCTTATGAGAGTTGGAATCTGATTTCTATATGTAATATAGAGAAATATATCCAGGGTTTTAGGTGCTTAGCTGGATGTAACCTTCAACACCTATTTATGTATCTGACACTCTTAAAAGGTGAAGTTTTCTTCCTTATTTTTCTCAGAGAGACAATTGTAACCAAAACAATGTGAGAGTATGGTGCTAAGCAGATAAACAACACTTGCTTGTCCCTATATGGGAACGCAGTTGTTTGTATCACTCACTATTGAGTTGGTGCACTTTTGCAGCATCCTAACTGGATATGAATAATGTATACAAATACCAAAATACAAGGAAATGTAATAAGTGATCCAGTCAAGCAAGAAATTAAATTACAAGTGGTGTCCTTATTCCTGTGGTTTATGCCAAGAAAGATACTAGCTTTCCCCAGGATTTCTGTAGCACTGCCTTTGCTTCCCCTCAGTCAGGAAGCAGAGATTATGCTACGTAACCATAAAGCTCCCCTCTGATTGTCACTGTGTATCTGTTTGTCATTGTGCTTAAGTATTGAGATTCATTAAACAAAGCTGCCTGGTGCTACAGCAGTGCCCCCAGGCAGAAAAACATTTTGTGATTTAGCATCTTGAAATCTGCAAAGCAAGAGAAGGAGTAGTAAAGTGAAGTTCTCCAGCAGTCCTTTGGCAAGAACCTGGCTGGACTCAGAGACCATCCCTTAGATTTATGTCCTGTCAAAATCTGGGAGAACAAAGTTGTGACTCTCCATGAAAAGAAAATGGCAAAACTGCCATAGACTGGGAACTTCTGAGAAAGGGAAGAAATTGAATAAAACCTTACACAACAGCCCTCTCATCTAAAGGGACCATGCACATAAAATGTTGCTCTGACTGGTGATAAAGAAGCAGAAGTCTGGACGCAGGGTGCAGGCAATGCATCCTGTAAACTTATTCAATGTAACCTGGGTTTTGTCTGAGGGGGGTTTATCCGCACTGCTCTTACTGGGAGGCTGCTGCAGAACCTCATAGCTTTTGCAAGTTATTTCTCCCAAATGTGGTCTCAGGCAGCCTCTGCATGGCCATGGAAGCAAACCCAGAGGACTGAGCCTAAACTTCCAGACCTTTTGGTGTGCTTGATCACAAACATCCAAATCATAGGGTGTATTTGTCCCCACTCCTTCTCCTCACCTTGCCTTAGGAATGGCATGTAATCAGTTATGCATGAGAGAGGACTCCCTTTAGCTGGTGTAATTTGCAAGGAAAGCTTATGGTGCTTTATGCAGCTATGCCACTTATTTCTCATTAGAAGGATTTTAAAAACCCGCTATCACCAGACTGGTTATTTTGCATATATGCACACAGATAGACCATTTGGTAAATAATTTGATATATGCATATGCCGTGCCTGGTTTTTAAACAAATATGGGTTTTAGTAGTTAATTAAATGAGAAAGAATTTAAGTGTGGAAGTGATATCTGAGAGTCTTTTATCTCCTATTCTGTATTTTATTTTTGGTCTATGGGCCAGAAATACAATATATGTGCATCATAATCAAATGCAAATTCAAGGCTATGGAAGACAATATTAGAAATTATTACATAGATAAAATTTAATAGACAACCCTGTGGCAGGGCTAGAAGAGATTGCTATTGGATCGTTAAGTTTCACACTCCCCTGTTATTTTGTGTTTCTTCCCAGTTCTTTAATATTGGTTGTAGGAGTCTCTCTGGAACCATGTAATTGTCTTCTGGGAGTTTTAAGTACTCACTTAAATCAATATAATGACAAGGACTGAACAGCTTGACTGGGTTTGTATTTTCTTAGATGAAATTCACATCACATCCACAAGAGAACTGGGTAAGAGTTGTTGCATGTCACAGTGCTACGTGTCTGCAAAATCTTCATGGTTTAAGACCAGTAAACAGCCCAGCAAAGCCAGCAAACCTACCAACTGCTGAGAGAGCGATGTTTGGCATTAACACCTTCAGCTATTCTTTGTAAGCATGCAAGAGGCTCTCCCAAAAAGGCACTGCAACCTCAGGAAAGGGTGAAGGACTACACTGAATACAGAACCTGGGTAAATGTCAGGGAGGGCTGCAACAGGGAGATGAACCAGGGAAGACCAGGGTGCCACCTGCCTTCCCTGTGACAGCTGTGTCACCAGGAGCTGTTCTAGGGCTGCTGCATCTGCATCAACCTGTGAAGGAAGCAGACTCCTCCATGATATGCCCTGGGTGTGATGCAAGGGTGAACCAAATATCCAGTGGTTTTGAAGCCCCATGCCCTGATGGGGAGCTGGGAGCCCTCAACGCCATGGGCCAGCACAGCACCTTGTGCCCTGCGGTGCCACTGCCCTACAGAGTCAGCCCTGAAAACAGGGTGTGGGTGTCAGCATTTTCTTGAAGGTTAGTGGAGAGATCAGATATACAGCAACAAATGGTTTAAATAAACAACCTGCTTGGTCCTGTACAATTTTGCCAAATTTTTTTTTCTTTTCAATCTCTGTGTAATTTCCCACTGGCAGAAGCTCACATCCTTTCTGCTGTTCCAAGATTCTCTTTCATAATACACCATTTGTCTCTGAGGTAAGCTTCAATAGGGTGGCTGTGCAGGCGAAGCAGGTTTAAGGGTCTTCTTCAAAGTCCCTTGGAATACGGTGTGGTATTTTCCAAGGTCTGTAATGGTAAAAATTAGGGTTTGTCTTATTGCGTCTGCAATACTACTGCAGGACATGAGTTCACCCACTGCATCAGTTTTCTAAATTGCAAAGCAAGGCAGTCTACCATTTCCTGTTAGATTCAGCAATCGTCTCCCTACTGGCTTGGCGCTGCTGTAGGAAGGTAAAACTACACAAGATGCTAACCCGTATAAGAAGTATTTAAAGATAATTCTTGTCTGCTGCTGGCTAGATGACATGCTTCAGGACCAAAGGAAATACTTCTCACACTGGGCTTGTGTCTTGAAGCACAGGATTTAATATATCTCTTTTACAGCAGAAGGTACAATGGTGACCAGTTATTATTAATCCTCCTTGCACTTTCCACTAAATCTACTTATTTCAGAAGTTTTGACACATTTCAGTCAGACAGAGGGAAATATTCCCCATGTGGCTGTGCCAGATTGATTTGGTTCGATTTCACCTACTTTAGCCTGCAGAGATGAGGACAAAAAGCATTGTTTTACTTATATCGAAAGTGCTTTCTCATCTTCTGTTTACACTTTTCTCCCTCCTCCCTTGCCTCTATAACCCCTGCTTAAAGACAGAATATTGACTATGCAGAATAATAACATTACAGTGAGAAGATGGGAGCACTCCTGAGCACCTATTCCTATGACAGAACAGTCAGGTCGGATTAAGTAACAGGCTGTAAAAGATCTACATTTGAACAACTGCAGCTGAGCTTGCTGAAAATTTACTCTCTGTTTCTGGTAGCTCCAAATCTTGCTGCACCGTGCACTTGTCTCCTCCCACCACCACGAAAACCAGTGAAACAAAATATCCTGGACATACTTGTGCTAAGATTCCTCTCACCCTGTGTCTGTGGGAGGCTTTGAAATTGAAGGAAGTGAAGAGTCCAAAAGCTTTGTAGACTGTGAGTGGCCAAGGGAAATGAGTCCGGAAAAGCACAGCTTGTCAGTACAGCTTGCTCAAGATGAAATGGCAACTCAGCAAGTGACTTTAAAGAGAAACACTAACTTAGGAATACCTGGAGATAATTTTATCACTGGCAAGACAAAAAATCAGGTGGTTCCCTAAGCCATGCTAAGGGAACAGATATGTTACTAGAGGTTACTGAGAACTCTGATTCTCAGTTAAAAAACTGTATGTAGGGAGCCAGCACAGAGGGAGAAAGGACAAAGGGAAGCAGGAAATAGTTACTGGGGAATGTTGAGTTGTCTGCAAATTTTTATTTGACTAAAATAAATGAAATTTGAGAGATCCATGGCCCAGGTGACTGCCTGGACATTGCTCAGAGTGGATGCCTGTGACAGCAGTCTAGAGGCATGGACTGCCAAAATGTGTGAGAGAGATAAATTACAGGTTTGGAAGTACTTTAAATCGGCTATTCATTTCTAAGGGCAGACAGCTGGATGAAAAATAATTGAATGCAAATATACTAAAATTACAAGGGGAAAGCAGGTAGCCTAGGCATTAATGTGCAGTCCTGGCCATTCAGTGAGTCTTGTTAGCTGGCTTCCTATTAACTCGGATTTTGCTTCATAATGTATATTGGCAACTAAATCCTTACTCTGGTTCAAAATTCACTAAAATGGTGTCCAGACCTGGGGTCTCAACCATAAATTTAAAATAATTTATATGTGAAGACTGAGGGAGCAGATAAGCATCACTGCAAAACCTGGAGCTTATTACCCAATGACACAAAATGATCTTTCTTCCTGTGGTCACTCCTGCGACACTGATCCTTCTCATGGTACTGCAACCCACAAGAAGCATGAGAGAAGAGGTGAGCCTTGCTGTGGGGCTCAACTCTAATTGAATTGTGTGCGTACTGCAGAAAAGCAACACAACAGACCTGCAGGCTTCAGGCCTGACTTCAGCCTCCTGCACATTGAGTATGGTCCATTTGAAGCAGTGGCTGGAGAAGGCATCTCCTGAACCCTCATCAGAATCAGTATCTGAAGTGTCACCAGCTATTTTTTTCTTCACGTAGTACAGAAGGGAGCATTGCTTCCTCAGGGAAGGGATTGTACAGGCACCATAAAAACATCCTTCTCTTTGAGCTTGTTGACCCTCAGAGACGAAAGTAACTTTTGTGGCCAAGAACAAAGCTAAAGATTACAGCAAGATCCATACACAAAAGTTTCCATCTCATATCTGGAAAAAATAAAAAAATAGATGCAAAAGGCTCTCCTAACAAATGCTGCTATGCCATCATCCTATAACAGGCAGGATCTTGTAATACCATCAAGCAGCAAACGAACAATAAATGTCCCCACAAAGTTTCAACAGAAGCAGCAGATATCACTCTCTCTTAATCTCTCCTGATGGAGCTGCTCCATTTTTTATACATATTTAAGTATTCATTTGACAAGAGGGAAAGACTGACAGTTGCTTCGTACTGAAGACACTCACGAGGGATTTCTCAGACCCAGATTCAAGCTCTCTCACAGAATAAATACTCACAAAGTATTTCCCTAGGGTTTGCATTACAATGTTTTTTTCTCTGTTCCAAAATCCTGCTGGACAAGAACATACAGAAAGGAGACTTGCCCTGGGACAGTGCATAATCCAGTTATAGAGCATCTGCCTGGGAAATGAAGGAGATGCTCTTAGCCTAAGTGAGTGCTTTAACTGTTGGGGTAAGATTCCCTCATGATTTCCCAATGTCTTCCTCTCTCGATGGGAAAAAAGAAAAGTCCCCCTGGCCCAGGGAAAATCCTTACCAGCAAAGCCCAATTCTATGAAACATTTTGAGAGGCCAGAATTTTCTGATGGAAAACATGTATATTCCAGTGGAAAATTCCCAACCAGCTCTATGGAAAACAATGCTGGCTGTAATTGCTCATAGTTTAACTCCACCAAAGTAAGAGCGAGTTCAAATCCTCAAGACTGCACGTACCATCTTGAGAGTGCAACAGATCAGTAAAGGCAGTGTGCTTTATTATTTATGTGAAGACCAATGTTACTAAGAAATTTATTTTCACTGAAACTCTGTTGGCAGTGCAACTGGGACAGACATTTTTCAAGATGACTTTTCTGACCTCTATATCAGCACCAGAGGTAGCTGAAGGTTTTGAATTGACTAATTGGTCCTGTGTTAATAGACTTCTTTGGTTAATTCTTTTGCTCTACTTTAGGAAGGAGAAAGGAAGAGTGTCTTGGCTTGCTCTAGTCCCCAGGCCATACTAGTCAAACTAACAGCACAACATTGCATGAAAATGCTTTATGAAGGCTTATATAAGTTTGATTTGCCCTTGCAAATGTAAACTAGTTTCCATTTTTAAAACTAATTCAATTCAACCCTATATCTCCACACCAATTTAATTTAGATGGATGCCACTTCTCTGTTTAGGAATTAAAAATCAATGGATTAAGCAGAGAAGAGATTTGATACAGATAAGAAAAAAGATGAAAATTGAAAAGTAGAAAAAGAAAAGCAAACTAGGAAGAGAAGAAGGCATTAGAAGAAAACAGATGAATACACCTAGAAGAGAAATCTTTTGAGTTGCAGAGCTGCTGTCCACTTATAGACAGAAAAATGTGGCCACGGGGAGAGACTACTGAAGAATCTAGAAACAGAGCAACATACTTACAGGGATAGAATTACTGAAAACATGGCAAATAAATGCCAGATTTTGATAAGGAATTAAACAAACAAAACAAGCAAACCAAATAAAAAACCCCACCCAAAACCAAAACAAAACAAAAAACATCAACAAACAAAACAAAACAAAAAATCCATGAACAAAACCATAGAAAATCAGTCTGGAGGTCATTCCTCTGGGCATTGAGCCACAATACCAGTAGCCGCAAGTCCTGTTTCAGGAAGGACCTGACTACACATTTGAATTATCTAGGTGCTTCAAAGGCTGCAGGAAATTCTACTTTTTCCTTCTTGATTTCCACAGTGACTCACTTTTTCATCTGTGTTGTCACAATGTCCTCAGAAACTCTGCAATGGACTCAGCTAGGAGCTACAAAACCCCTCCAAAGCCCTGAAATTACTTTTTGTTTTGCCTTGTTACTTTATTTCCAAAGCTTCGTGTTTGTCTATTAAACCCCTTTCAGTTCTTCATGCCCATGAACAGAGATGTGCTGTCCTTTTCCATCAGCAATCCCAGCATGCCTCTCCACCTGTGCTGGTTTGGGTGAAGAACATGCAGTAACTGCACAAGAGGTTTAGGTCAGAGGTGAGAATTTGGCTGTATAAAAGACAAGAATGCTTAACCTGAGGAAAAAAGGCGTATTAACTAGGTATTGAGCTTTTAGTTTAGAAAAGCAACTTAAAACTCTGTAGAACTTTTTGGCTTCATGATACACAGGCTTAACAGAGAGGTCAAGAAAATCCTACTAAAATTATGTAACAAACAAATTGCTAAAAAGCTCAGGTAAGCGCTGTTGTGTTTTAAAGCTGACAATGATGAGGGGGAAGCTCAACTTTTGAACAGGATGAAATATTCTCTCATATTAAGAACTGTATATTAAGTATATCACATTTGGGTCTTTCAATTTTTTTTTTCTTTAATAAAGGTAGAAGAAGAGTAAGCAGAACAAAGAATTAGTTATTAAGTTTCTCATGACCTAAAATACTCAAAAGTTCTCTTTTTTTGACAGACATCAACTTAAAGAAACCAACACTGTTAGCCAGAGACCGCTTCTTACAGGCATCTGAGTCCCCATTTAACTACCATAGAGTCAGAGGAAGGTGAATCATGCCCCATCTTTCTATTTGCATGGAATTCAAGCTCTTGGACTACAGAGAGTTTTGGCCATCTCCCTGCAGTCGGTGGCTGCTAGGGCTGCTTGCCACTCCCTGCTCCCTCTCTGTCTAGCTCAGGAGTCGGCAGCCTTGATGTGGCTTCTGTGGCACACTGAGCTGTGTATTTGGGTCACTTACATCTCCATTCTCTTCCATTCTGACCTCCTGTCTAGCAAAAAAGTAAAATGTTCTGAAGTAGCATAAAGACAAATTTGATCACAGCATGGGTTTTCTACAGTATCACCTCCATCACCAGGATAGATGAAAATGGTTCGTATGCAAACTGAATGAAAACCAACTTGAGTGACACAGAGAAACCTACAGATCTCAAAAAACTGGAAATTAACTGAATTTTAATTCTATTGGGAAGCACAGAAATGTAGGTTTCCCTGGTGCTTTTTTTTTTTTTAATTGGGACAAAAATCATCTAAGCTCATATCTAGCCCTATGGTGCTTCTTTAAAGATTAAAAAGCAATAAGATAATAAAGAATGCAAATTTTCAGACAGCTCCTCACAGGGAGATGCTGTTTAAAGTAACAGTTCTCTCTCCCGCTCTGCTGCATCTGGGTTGCTTTTAATTATTAGCAAGGCAAATAACGAGTTCAATAGATGTGAATGCAAGTTCATTTTCACCATTAGTTGACTTCTGCAACTTTCACACCAATGCTGACTTTGAGAACATGGAGAGATTTGCACGAATGATGAGTAAGAGTATTGCTTATAATGCTGAGTATTAAGTAGAGCACAGGGATAGCATGGAGGGTGCTTTTGAATCAGTCATTAGGACTGTCACAATACACTACCTTAAGAACTAGTGTTAAGTCCCCAGCTTTCACACACATTCCAGTGGCCTTAGGCAAGTACATGTGATTTACAATCACTCAGATTTCTTTTCTAAAGGGCTAAAGTAGCACCTCAGTTTGAACATAATGCAGAGTAACTGCACGTCAGGGCATGAGATCCCTGCCACATGCGCATCTGACAGGGAGATCCAAGAAGCTGCAAAAGGAGCTTGGTTACTCCACCACTGCCTGACCTGCCCCAGCAGTAGAGGTAGATGTGCACAGGGCTGCCTTCAGAGCAGGAGAGAAGATAATAAGCAGCATGTCAATATCCATCTGAGGCTTAGCATTAAAGGGTCATTGCCACCTTCTCTGCTACACGAGATGAAAAACTGTTACATACCTTTACTATTCAGCAGACTACAGTCAACCAAGAGAGGATGGCAAAGAGAGGGACATATACAGATAGATGTGTACCTGCAGTCAATCCACTTACTTTGGATTTCCAGCCCCTGGCTTCTTTCTCCGGAATATGTTGAGGAAAGTGTTGGACTTGCAAGGTGCCTTGCCATCCCCGACATGCATACGCACCACATCTGAGGTGGTGAAGGCACTGCGGACGTTCCTCTCAGGCTTGGCTATAATGATGTACATCTTAGGAGTGAACATGCACCCCAGAGCCACTGTCACGCTCAGGCTCACTGCGAAACAGGTGGTGATGATCTTGTAGTTGCTCCCAAAATAGATGGGCACAAAGGCCAGCCAGATGATACAAGTGGTGTACATGGTGAATGCAATGTACTTGGCCTCATTGAAATTGGCGGGCACATTGCGAGTCTTGAAGGCATAGTATGTGCAGCTCATGATGAGGAGTCCATTGTAGCCCACAGGAGCCACGACGCCCAGGTTGCTGGTGTTGCAGATAAGGTAAACTTCCTTAATGCTGGGGTAGGAGAGGATGGGCATTGGGGGCTCCAGGATGATCAGCGTGATCACCAGTGTCAGCTGCACGCTGATCAGAATGGAGGCAATGACCACCTGGGCCCAGGCGCTCATGAAGCGGGGCTTGCGGGTACAGATCTTCTTCTTGCTGCCCGCCAGGATGCGCGCGATGCGGTTGGTTTTGGTCACGAGAGCGGAATAGCACATGGCGGAGGAGAGGCCCACCAGAAGGCGCTGGAGGTAGCAGGATGTCGTGGTGGGTTTAGCTATAAGGGTGAAAGGGCAGACGTAACCCAGAAAGATGCCAGCCAGGATAATATAGCAGAGCTCGCGGCTGGAGGACTTGACAACAGGGGTGTCTCTGTAGAGCACAAAGATAAGGGTGACAAACATGGTGACCAGGATCCCCAGGCAGGAAAAGACCACAGCCACAATAGACTCTATATTGCTCCACTGGAGATACTTTACAGGGATGGGTTCGCAGCCTGCAGTGTACAGAAGAGAAACAGAGTGTTAGAAAGGCAGCTCCTGGAAGAACCTCTTTTCCTGTGTCTCAGTATAATCCAAACATTAGCATAGGTCTATGTGACATGGATTATTAAAGCCGTTTTACAAAGCAGTGAACTGCATCATGGAAAAGTTTGGATGAAATATGTTCAAAAAACAGCCATCCATTTTGGGTGTCTCAAACATTTTCTCATGGTGCTACAACAGGAAATTAGATTTGGAAATACCTGCTTTTGGAGATACCTGATTACAAGCCTAGCATATCAAAGGCACAGCTGGGAACAGAACCCAGACAAACTCACCATCATCTCTTCATTTCAGCAGGGAAAGCATTTTTGCAAATAGGAATGGGTAGGTTTTTTACCTCCTCAGATTAACTTATTTAATCATTACCACAATCACTATGGTTTGATCTGCTACATTTTTTTGAGAGTGATTTTATAAATAATATAAATTAATTAGAGGTCTATGGACAGAAAAATGATAATAAATCCAAAATTTTAATGCAACTATATCATGGATACTATACCTTCTTAGTATATTTATGCTTTATTTTCTCTTCTTATTACCTTATTCTTATTTTGTCGAAACCTCTGCTTGTTGTTTTCCTTCTAAATAGCAGAATTTAATTCTCTTGGAAAAGTCAAAGCCCTAGAATACATATGCCTTCAGATAAAAACTGGAAAGACTCTCCTTTCTGACTAGTACAGATGTGCAAACATAGGTATCTGTTAAGACGGTACTTAACTGCTCTCTCCCACACTCAAGTTAAAGGAGACTCTAGATATCTTCCTCGCTGTGCTGAAGAAGTAATGCCAGCAATAAATATTACAGAGAAAATAAAATCCTTTGTGTTAATAACATGTTATGTTGTGAAGTTGTTACGGACAACCTTTATTCTGGCATTTTCTAATTTCTGTTCTTGACTTAATAGTTCCAAAATGCTTTATCCCAGGGGAAGTATCCATGGCCTCTTCTACTTCTTGCTTCTGTTCTCCAGTTTCCCTTGGACACAACTCACCTTTTCTGCCTTTCCCCCACCTCTCAAGTATCTTTCCTCCCAGTCCCTCACCATCCCTGTCTCAGTTCACCTTCAGTCTTTTTCTAGCCACCTCTCCACCCAGATGTCTTCATTACAAACTGCTGGCCCCATCCTGGACTGGCTGCTCATGAACTCTGCCTATCTGAGTTGTTGGACATGGCTAAAAGAACAGGGAAAAGAGGTTAATGTCAGCAAGCTTGTGAGAGATGCATTTTTTCCTCTGTTTTGCTGTGAGATCTTAACAAGGGCCCTGATGTTTTGATGGGCAACAGTCGTGCTCAGTCTCTTCCTCCTCAGTGTGGAGTGTATCTGCAGAAACCATCTATGAACTAAAGGCTTCTGAGTCCCACAGTTTTGCCTAATTTGTATGCATCTTCCACGGGGTGACACAAAACTACCAACAGATACCTCTACTGTAGTGTAGATATCTGTACTGTAATGTAAGGGCCTTCCTTTCAAATAATAGAGAAGTAAGCCAAGGTATACATCAGAGTTGAACAGTTCTACTGTAACCTCATTTTGAGAAATAGGAGAAAAAATGTTTTTTGTTGAAATTTAAAAAAAAAAAGAAAAAGAAAAAGAAATCAGCCCAAGGCAAAGTCCTGACATGGAAAATTTCTGCTTGAACTTTTAATATCTACCAATGTCATACGAACTGAAAGAAGGTCTTATATTTCTGTATACTTTGTCTCTAATAATACCAAGCTTACTTAACTACAGGTGTTGTTACACACACCTGTAACATCAAAAACAACAGAAATTATAGCAGTAGCAACCAGAGGTCTTATTTTATTAAGAAAATACTATGAAATATAAATAAAATTTTATAAAGAAAATTATTTTGCTCATTGTGGTCTTTTCAAAACTTAGATAGGAAACCCATACTTCCAACCAGTATTTTTGTGGTGAAATGTGAAGGGAAAGCTCTTTATTAGAAGTGTGAACATTTGGCCATTGGCCTCAGCAGCCCTGACTGGAAGCTGGCTCCTTCTACAATTTAATAAAAGGCTAAGGATCAGAAGCTCCTGCTCATTGATTAACACATGCCAAGCTCTTCTCATACAAGAATCTGGTCAGCAATTGTTGGAAGGGTTAAGTTTCAATATGGGCTTTGAGCTTAACAAAATCAAGACACACTCACATTATTCCACTTTATATATTCAGGGGCTTAGCCCAGATCCAACATGGTAGTTAAGCCTATCATTTGGTTTAAGCTTATCCTGTGTGAGATTTTCTTAGAAATGTTTCATTAAACCAGTGTAATTCCCGTGCACCAGCAAGCCCAAGAACCACATATTGTACAAACTGCAAAAAGTTCCCTACACTGCTTATTATCAGCTAACAGTTGTTGGTTGTCAGCACCTGTGAAGGTGGGCCATTTCCCAGCTAGGAGAAAGTAGGCTCTGGAACCCCACTGAGACTGGGGGAGGATACCAAGGAAATTGAGCACACATTACAAAACAAACAAAACAAAGGAAAACAAAAACAAAAACAAAAACAAAAACAAAAACAAAAACAAAAACAAAAACAAAACAAAAAAAAGCCCCCACAGCTGACCTGTTAAAATTCTCTGGTAAAAAAAGCTGTCTGGTAGTTTTCATGTACTATTCTCCCTGCGTTTTAATCGTGAATAATTTCCAAGATCAGAAGGCTGATCAATTTTTTTTTTTATTACTATATTCATAGTGCAAGGCCCATAAGAGAATATATGATGTTTTCTGAGGTCATTAACACATCCCAGGTAACTGATGGCCCCAAAACCTTATGATTCTTTTCATAAGTCTATAAAACTTCCTACCCTATTTTGTTTTATTGCTTATTTAATATGATTTATGTAAACTGAGTTTACTAGCTTGACATTCATCCTTCTTATATTCTGATACTATAAGATTTCTCTTGGCACAAGGTCTAAGGCACTGGCTTTAGTGACCATTTCTCAGGTCAGATTTTCACCTTCTGTGGTGAGAAATCCTTTGTATCTGCTGAGTCCACTTCACTGAATTTATATTTAGGGGAAGCAATCTAAAAAAAATACGTGTACATTTAAAAATAAAATTAAAATGTCAGGAAATGATTGCTGAGCAACAGAGACTGATTTCAAATGGAGAAAATGAGCACCTTGAAAAGCATGTCTTACGAAATAGGTTAGTATGTGCTTCACGTTTCTTAAAAGGATTAAGGATTTTAGAGCCTCCATCTGTGATGGAAAATGAGTCTAAAACCACATACATGTTTAGCATTTAAGATTTAAGGCAAAGGGAAAAACAATCTGCACTGTGAGATGTTACCGTCTGTGTCTAGATGCTATGGTGACTGTCAGGGTATGAATACAACACATAAAATCAAGCTATAAAAACACGTTTGATGGGAGTCCTGGCAAGAAAAGAGAATTCCAAATTAAATCATATCAATGGTGACTCCCACAAAGTTCAAGAGACAGAGTTTATCTAGATAAATCACCCTCTTCTAAAGATTAGGACGGCATCAGCTTCCTTTCACAGCTTTGTACTTTGTAGTATAGTTCAAGTAAATCAATTTTAGGGGTTAAAAAAAGAAGGCTTTTTCTTCAATAAGACAGACTGAAGAAGCTGTGTGGGAGCAGACTGCCATTTCAATGTTCTCTAGGAAATAAGTCGATGGCTATGCTGTCATTTGGCTGACGTTACTGTGATTTCAGAACAGCAGTAGTCCAGTCTCCTTGCTGAGAAGAAACACAAATCAGCAGGTCATCTACTGATTTCATTAAAAGTTAATAGATTGCAACATGCCCCGGAGATTTTTTCCAGCACTGATGCTTTCTGCAACTCTTTTCAGCAGTGCCTGTCATTTTGACACGACCCCTTTTGAGCTGCTCTGAGCAGCTGGTAGCACTGAACCGTATTCTCTCAAGTGCATATTGATCTCTCACCAGGTTCTTGTTCTGGCTTCTTTTTAATCAATAAGTTCCCTTTTCTTCCCTGAAGAGTAGATACCAGCAATTCTGTGAACCTCCAAGACCAGCAAAACCTGGTTGTCTGTGGATATCTGCTTTAAAATTAACAAACACTGGTGTCCTAGGAGCAGGAATTAAATATGAGCTTTTCAAATGGTCAGGACATTTATGAAAGGTTCTGTGGATTTTTTTGTTTCTATTAATACCAGATGCTTTTCTGCAATATGGGTCCTTACAGATGTATTTTTCATTAACTCCTCTCCCTACAACCCTCTGACATGAAACTTGAAGGGTCTGAATGATCACTGAGATTTCTGTATCCTGACAAATCCATTTGTATGTTCAGCTGCAAACCAGAGCAGGGGCAGGGCAGGGTGGTGGGAGTGGGAGGTATGGGATATAGACATTTACACACACATCTGAGACATGACCAATACCCATTTTCCATAGAAAACCATGACAGACAATGGATCACATTTCCCAGTCTCTTGTGATTAATAGTATATTTTTAACTGGAGAAGTGGCTAGCTTTCCCTCTCGAAACACATTCTCTGAGAGTTCATTTGGCTTCAGTGACTAGCTTAAAGTGTCTCATAGAAAAATTTAACAGAAGTTTGAGGATTTTGTCTATATACTAAATGTTGCAGCAACATCCAGCTGTCAGCCAGTCATGGTAAAGGACAAAGATGTGTTCAGTTGAACATTTAATCTTTGGCTAGGGGATCAGATTGTTTCTCTGACTAGGAATTGATGCCTTGCTGAATGCTGGCATCCAAGAGGTGACATGGGGCAGAGGTGCCTCTAGTCTTTCACAGTGATACAAAGCAAACGTTAAGGTCAGAGTGATGCTTCTCAATGTGTTGTAGCTATTTTCTTGGGGTAATGGTTGCTGCAAAGCCCAGAGCAGGTGTGGAGGTTGACCTTGATAGGTAAAAAATAAACAGAGGGATGCCATAACATGCAAATTATCCAAAGCATATACACAAGGGAGACCAAGTCTAACTCTTTCCAGGCAGCCTTTCTCAGGATTTTGTTGAAATTCCTCTTGCTGGTGGGTGCAGTGAGAACGATCTTTATACCAAACAAGAGTCCAGTAATCTACTGAAGGTCCTGAAAATCTGAAAATCTGAAATCCCAGATAAAGTGCTACTAATTGCATGGTAAAGTGACCAGAAAAGAGTATCAAGTCGAGGTGACAAGAATGCACTGAACTCTTGTGGTAGTCACTGCTAAATTGCAGCAAATGCTGCTGAGTTCATTAGCAGTCTTAACAACTTTATTAATACTTGTGCTAAATGAAAGAAAGGAACAGACAGACTAGACCTCTTGGCAGAAATATTGCTGTCTTTATTGTCTCTGCTGTTGCACTAAGCTGAAGGACACTCACTCTAAACTGCACTGGAATGTGTGTCCAAGTATGTACCTTTAATATCTCTGCATGCTGCCATCTTACTGTCCAGCACACAGCCTTCTCCTTGTGCCCTGTAGAAAGGGAATGCATTTGAAGGGACACATCCCTACCTGTCAGGTCAGCATTTGGCCACCAGCCGAGCTCACAGGCTTTACACGTGAATTCGTCTTGAACAAATTCATTCTCCTTGCAAGCAGTGCAAATCCAGCAGCAGCTCACTTCTCCTTTCCTGATCACCTGCAATACAAAATACATCCTTGGTTCTGATCCTGTATCAGACAACAAAGAAGCGTACACCAGCACCCCCCAGCAAACACATAGCACATACATTGTTTAAATATGACACTATTCCTGTGTATGGCACATTTCAAAAAGATAGAAAACATGAATCATGATTTTGTGCCTCTCCCTGCATATTAAAATGTGTGCTTAGGAGTTCAAGGATAACCTCTGGAGATGATTTTATTTTGTTCTGCGGAGCACCATTCTGAGTTAAAAGTACAAAACCATTCTCCCTCTGGTACAGAGGCATGTGAATGTCATATTTTCAATCAAACTTGAGGCTTAGTCTGTGAGAAGGCAGAGGTCAGTACAAGCAGCTCCGCCCACACTTAATATCTATTGCATAGTAAAAAGCAGTAAACAAAGTCAAAGGTTAGAACAAAGAGTAATTCATGCATATAAATACATATACATGTACACACAAACACATTCACATACACACACATTCCAATCTATGTGGAAATCTCTTTGGAGATCATTACATAAGTGAAAATAGAAATTCAAATAAGAGCAAATTACAAAACATCCTGCTGAAGGATGTATTGGTTTCTAGTAGAAAAAAGGATTAAGCAGTGACCAATGTCATGCTTTAGAAAGATCTTTTAGGGACAAATGTCCCTGAAAACTTTCTTTCTTTGCTGTGAGGGCTTCTAAATGTAATGATCCAATGCTGAAAAGATTATTTCCTTGCCTTGATTGCTAGTTTCATTACCCTGGGGCTGAAAGAAAGATTAAGGATATCTCCAGCTCCTAGGGCTCTGGAAAGACTCTGGCCTTGTTTGCCAGGAAGGAGGAATCCAGCTTTCTCTTCTGGATCTTCCTATCCATCTATATGCAGAGATAAGTACAGTAGTGAAATGCAAAATGTTTGTTTTATTGAATACTGGCTTTGTGGGCTTTTTTTTTGTTAACGTTTCCTCCTGCAGTCTGTGGAGAGAGTCCAATAGACTTCAATGAGGGCTGAAGCTGGCATTTTGTATGCATGGTGTTTACATATACACACATACACAAACTGCACAATCTCAAAAACAGGGAAAAGATGTTTTGGAGGGTGGTAAATACCAATAATGTTTCTCCTCCAAGATGTTGGAGTGTGTCACCGTGCCTTTGCCAAATCATCAATTGCTTACTGCTTAGAGTAGCAATATAGAAATAAAAAGCTGCAAATGTGCTTATTAAATGAAAATAGAAAGGAAGGTCTGCTCTAAGGAGATTTTGCTGAATGGGCTTGTTGCCATTTTAAACTTAATGCATCCATACCATTTTGATAGTGGTGAAACATGTTTTTATGTCATCCAGACATGACTGGTAGCAAATTATTTGTAGCCTGATGCAAGTGCTACTGTTTGGTGAGCACAGAGTGATTTCATTTGTGTTTCCATTCCTCCTGTTGTGAACACGAGTTGCAAATAGGCGTGGGGTTTTTTATTTTTTTTTCAACTTTTCCTTGCAGATGTTTTTTGCTGGAACAAAATACTAGATTCCCATGGGTCACGATATTTTCAAGATCAGCCCCCAAGTGAATCACAGCCACTGAATGTTGTAGGCAATGACTAAGTGAAAATCTTTCTCACATAAGGTGAAATTCAAATTCTGGCACACTAGAAGATTCTGCATCCCTACAAAGGATAATTTTAGAAAACATGGGCCTGTATATGGCGTCGTTAAAGAAAGATGTTAATCTAGTAGTCTTTCTATAATTTTGGCCTTCCTGAAGAAAAGGAAGTCCTACCCATTGGCTTGAAAGGAGTTTGCTTGGGTTTAGGGAAAAACACTGACTGGATATTCATATTTCTATAGCGGAAAGTAGATGTCTGAGGCCCACCTTAATCTGGCCCTTCAGGCAAGGCTCGCTGCACACCGATCGGACCATTCCGCTCTTATTCATCTGAATCCTGTAGTCGTCAATGTTGAGCACACCCTCGTGCCAGGTCCCAATGAGGACGTAGTCGTAGTGGTTGGGCTCTATGTACTGTAGGTTCATGATGTCATATCTACAAGGAAAAAAGAGTGAGTCACTGTCCTGCAACAAAAAGGACAAAAACTTACCTTGCTCTTCTCCCTCTGGCTCTGAATATTCATGTTATCCCTTAATACCAGGGACTTGGGTTTCACAAAAACCCCAAATCCTTTAGGATTTGCAGCAGAATCACAGGAAATGTCATCTCTGATTGACTCACAATTACTGATTGCCTGCCTTGCTTGCATAAAACTGTGGGCAAAAAGTCGTGTGTCCAGGAAGAACTGCACACCAAAGGCAGTAAACTCTGCTAAAGATTCACGTTTAGGCAATGCCTGGATGCTGTGTTTTCAAATAATTTGTCAATACATCCTTAACCTTCACTTGGTGTCTCCTCACAGGCTGGTTGTAATATAGCCCGTGCTGGGGGCTCTTAAGCAGAAATGCTCCAACCAACCGAACTGCTTTGCCATAAGTTAACTGTAGGCTCTACGTTCGACCATTCATATTATGCAGCCTAGTGATTCTGTCAGGAAAAGTTAGCACCTCAGTCACAATATTTACTGCCTCACCCTAGGCAAGTAGGAGAGCACTCCCCAAGGCTAAGGTAAGGGAAGCATAAAAATCTGCTACGATAAACATCCAGACTCCCCTGTTGCCTTCAATGTGTTGGACCTGATGTGTGTACATCCCTTGTTGATAATTATTCTATTCATTCTTTTACCCACAGGATGTAGCTTGATTCTTAGTAGGACATAAGCAAGAATGGAAGAATGAATGTTGGAGTGTGCACAGAGAGGAGGAACCACAGAAGAGGCTAAACCTACAGCCTGGTCTCTTAAGATGAGAAGAGGGAGGACTGTTTAATAAATGACAAGAGAAAGAGCATTGAGAACGAGGAATCAACATTAGAGCTGAAAATAACAAAGTATCTTATATTTTCCAGGCCTGGGATTTACTGCCTTGCTCTTCGGTACTGGATTGTCTCAGCCTCTGGAGGAAAAAATATTTTGTTTATAATGGGTATCGCTAATATTTTCATGCTTTAATAATGAAAGGTAAGGTAAGCAAAGTATGAGCCATAAATAAAATCGAGATGTTTGATTGTGAGCAAAGAGAGACATCAATTGCTTTCTTTTCCATTTTGAGGTTCAAACCTGCAAAATTTCAACTCTCTCTGAACTTAAAAGAGGGAAGAGGTGCTAGAATTATTCTGTAGAGTAGAGTAATTTTCTTAACTAAGTCTTTGGAGTTTCTCTAGTTAAAGATGATTTAAAGAAATGCATATTCACAGCTGTAATTAGACCTCAGTTTCGCAAATATGCATGCTCAGATGATGCCAGTGCCACTGCAGAGCCTTATTGAATCGTGTGAAAAGGGATCCCTGCCACTGAGTTCAATGGAGCTCCGAGCAAGAGGCAGCTCCATTGGTTGGGAATTGGCCACTAATGAAGGCATCGCTTAGCAAAGGGGTAAATTCAAATTCATTAGCAAACAATTGCTTCTCATATCCCAGTTCTTCTAAAGGAAGTGCCTAAAAAAGAAATGCTGTTTCCGGGCTTGTGAAGAATCAGGATAGCAAGAAGCAGTGAGAGTCAGGCATTTCATAATGAATACTCAACAGACAGGAGTAAAGCTCAGCAGAAATGTGCATGCCTCTTCCTAGCAAGGAAAATGTACTTGGATTTTAGTTTGACCTTATATTAGACTGATATAAAATCAGTTACTCTGGGCTGGAAAAATAATTCAGGAACGGGAATAAAAGATTACTAAAACCTCACATTCCCTTAATAGAATTTTTGAGCCTGCACACATTGTTTTCATTTTTACAAAAATGCATTACAAGGCACAGAGTGACATTAATGTAATATCAATTAAGAGTTTCTCCTGTGTTCTTGTAATACTATTCCCTTTCCTATAGGTTACCTGTCAAAGAATAAAGTATGTAGATTAAAAGCTCTTATTACACAGTCTTGCAGTATGACAAGTTGTAGTACAATGTTTGCAGCTTTGATATGCAGCTTGAATTTTAAGTGAATAAATGTGGTCTAACAAATACACTTGGTATATGAAGATGTACTTAAGTTCTTTATCCTTTCATTCTTTTTCTTAATGAAAAATCTGTGCTTCGAGCAAGGACAAGTTCAGTGCTGGAATGCCTCCTCCCATCCCCTTGCTCACATATGTACAACTTTAAAAACTTTTGGCTGTGTCCATGCTAAAAATTATGAGCCCGAAAGAAGTGGGTTTGATGAGAGTTGTGAAGCTCTCAGAGAGTGAGACTTCTTGGAGGCAGTTGTATTTCACACACACACGGCAGCATTTAAGGAAGCCATTAAAACATTCAGCGGGTAAGAAAATTAATCGTTCTTTTAGTATAAGAGCAAGCGCTCTGGCATATTGGGAAATTATGTGACCCAATAGGTGGTGTCATAGGAACAAATTCCTTGTAAGGCAAGCCAGAATATAAGTCAGCTGGTCGCAGGCACACTCCTACTGTAGTTAATCTGAGATAGCTGAAGTTACCTTTTCCCGCAGCCATAGTACCAGACTGGTACTGATGTTTGCTGTCCTGGAAGCCAGGATGGCAAAGAGCCATGCTGAGAAATGTCAGGATGTAAATGGGTGAAACAACCACCCATGAATCCAAACTCCAAAACAAAAATGCATATTTGTAAAGAAAAATATGGTTTACATGCAAGTTTTAAGGCTTTGCATACGGCAAAATTTGATTATTTACTGAAAGCATTGGAGTTGGTAGCATTGTCATGACTGAAGCCAGAACAGCTATTGGAAATTTTGAACTAAAGTTTTGAACTAAATAGACTTACATAGTTCTAAGACCAAGTCTAGTTAAGATTAAATGTTAGTTAGGTGAAATATTTCTCTTAGGTTGTGAACCTCAGCATTTCTCCACACATCAAAGGTTCATTTTAGGGGCTGAAAGTCCACCTGCCTCTTGTCACAAAGCATTTTATGGCCAGAGGTCTATGCAAATCGTTTGTTCTAGAGAGGTAAGGTTTTTCATACCACCTACAAGGTAAAAGGAGGCAATAGAATAGACCAAAGCTAAAAAGCTATCTCTGTATCCCAGAGAAGGATGTTGTGTTGACTATTGCATCCTTCACACCTTATCCAGCCGTTTCTGGAAATTTGAGTAGTATGATTGCTACAGAGAAAGGAAATGTGAGCTACTCAATGAAAGTAAAAAGTGCAGCAAATTTACCAGCATGTTCTTAATGACGCTATAGCAAGCACATACAGCTGAGTTTCCAGAGTTACATCCATGTCATCTTTTCCCAGAGGCAGTGCAGTCAGCTAAATGACTGCATTTTTGCCCTTCCAATAAAAGTTTGCTTCATATTTCTGCACAGGGTATCTTCAAAAGAAGATTCTTCATTGAAGAAATACACCTTTGATAACATACTTTGTGTTTTCCAATCTCATTTTGATAAAAGCTTGAAACCATGAATTGAGCCTGAGATAGAAAAGGCTTGTATCTAAAAAAATGGTTAAAGTTTCATGAAGCTGTAAGAGTTTCAAAACAGTAGATTATGGGAGAGGCAGACAAACATAACTACAGACACTCTATCTGCTCTACCCGTGATGATTGAAATTAGGAGTTTGTGGGAGTCGATTGTGCGAAGAACCACGCAGATTTTGGAAATTATGAGAAAGGTTGCTGCCTTCTAAGAAGGAATATTATTCCACCATGTGAAGTTGATTTGTTCACGTGATTTGATGACAGGATATCTAAAAACTTTTTACACATTTGTGTGACATTCTTTCACTGGCATAGAAAAGCAAAAAAACTAGGAAATTTCATAGCAGGCTGACTTTGCTATATTTAGGTTTTCTATGTGGTGTTTATATTTCCATTTTGCTGAGGTACAAAACCTCTTTTGGGTATTGACACAGTGTTATGGTCTGTTCACTGATCCACAAAGAGACTTTCCACACGAAGCTGTGGAAACACTACAGCCAGTCTGAAGCTAAAGACACTTCTGTTAAACTACTGATGGCATACGAGGATCTGACAGACTTCAGAACTCACATTTCATATACAAAGAACCATTCTCTGATGCAGTATTGCCCATGTCATAAATGCCACAGATTGATCCAAGGATTACAGAATGAATAACAAAAAGGTTAACTGAATTTCGTCGCCCAAACTTGCTAGCTCCAGTTGTGAAAATACAAATAAGGAAAAACAACAAAAAAACCCCTACCTAAAATAACCTATCAAATTCTAAGTAGGCCAGGGAATCAAGAAAAATTAACCTTGCTATAGACCAAAATGATAGATGGAATAAATTCTATCATTCTGGCATACTCAGAGAAATATCCTGATATAAACTCTTATGTTTTGAATTCAGCAACCGTTCAATCTAATTCTATGCTTGGTACTGATGACAGTTGTGAAAATGCTCTTGGGTAACCAAATAATAAATAAGAATTAGTCTAAAATTGGAAAATTACATCTAAACATCAAACCAAATGGCTAACAGACAGAAAATGCAGCATATGCAAAGCTGGAGTAATGCTTTTATGAACACAAATAGTGTGCAAAAAGCATAGAGCTACACTAAGCAATAATTTCTCCATATTATCTAAATTATATGTGCAAAGACTTGATTTATGCATTTGTGTCAATAAGTATGTGCTCAAATGTAAGGGAATTGCTTGCTTCTACTTTCAAAGGCTGACCTAACTGATCTGTATCTTTGACTAAAAAAATTCTGAAACCAATGCTTGACAAGACCAAACTGACTAGCTTTTTATTACTAATTAAATGTAACAAACTGTTTAAATGTATATAATGTTTAAATATGACAATAGAAAAAAACATAAAATTATAGAAAATGTTAAAATGTTGGCCAGTTTTGCTAATAAAAACCAGTAATAGAGATAAGAGTTGCTTTAAGACCACTGTGTCTTATGAAAACTCTTTGGAGGCATGAAAAGACATGAAAATTCTTGTTTGCTCCAGAGCACTCCCTTTGTGTGGTGTTGGCACTCAGATGCACTTATGCAATAAGCCCAAAGATGGAGTGAGAGAGTCTTTTATAACACTTTAATAACTCAGTAGGAAAACAAACTTCAGTGGAGCAATCCCTGAGTAGGTTTCAATTAATAATGGATTTTGTACTTCAGCAGCTGAATTAAATGTATTTATAAGAAAGAAAACAAACAAACAAACAATCCACGTGTTAAAATAGTTTAACAGAACCCACAAAACTAAATGAAAGGAGAGATCTCTGTCAGCTTCCTCCCATAAGAGAAACAAAGGTGACATCCAAGTCCAAAACGGTGCTGCCTTACCCACTGCTTGGGTACATCCTGTGTCTGCTGGGGGGGCTAAACGATAGCAG
Source organism: Callaeas wilsoni (assembly GCA_013398955.1). NCBI lineage: Eukaryota > Metazoa > Chordata > Aves > Passeriformes > Callaeidae > Callaeas > Callaeas wilsoni. Next base: position 11,913 of record VWPU01001067.1, on the reverse strand, counting down.
CTGCCACAGCTGGGACCAGACCCCAGATGAGTGAAGCACAGAAACGTCTGTCAAAAACCCCCAATTATTTGTCCTGCTCTACACAGACCTATCTTTAAATTCTGGGACTAATCTGATTGTATTTGGAGTGCAACAAGTTAAGGAGATCATACAGGAGCTTGCCAATCAACACTAAATAGTCTCTGGCAAGGTTTCAGCAGAGGTCCAGTTGGAAAAGGATGTGCTCTACAGCCCTCTATTCAAAACCATGGCAGGTAAATGCTTCATTAAATTCCAGTCATTTGTATTAGGGTTTATACATACTAAAACCCTAGTGCTGAGCCCCAATAGTACCTTGCACACCAGAAGTCTGTGAGTTACAAGGTTTGTCATCTCCTGAAACACTAGGAATTTATAGGCTATACTGTAGTTTCTGTCCCAATATAACATACCATGTGTTACCAGTGTTATTCCTCCCTGTTGGAAAGACTGGTCCATGCTTTATATTTCAGGAAAAAACCCAAAGAAATCTACATCACCAAACGCAGTAACATTCCCACTTCCCACCCTCTGGTTTAATTAGTTGAGAGAAAACCTCTTTACCTTCCAGGGGCATCTCCCTTTTCATCAAACCAAACTTCTTCTCCAGAAACACCAATGAATGAGGATTTGAGGAGGAACTCCAAGAGCTTGCTGCCATCAATTGGCTTCATGGCGTCACACAGTCCAACATGTCCAGGGCAAAGGGAATGATGCATATTTTGTAGTCCATAAGCCATAGCATATATAGCATTGATGACAAATCCCATTTTACTGTCCTGCACATAATTTTCTTCTAGGCTCTCATTGCCTACAATAGTAAGAAAAAAAATGTTGTTATTATAAACAAAGATGAAATGACATGAAAACATGAAAAAGCAATGATATACAAAAAGAGATTTCCTTATTTCTTTTCTAACGCTTTAGAGGCATAAACAGGTGCCAGTCAGCAATTTAAAATAAATAGTAAGTAAATAAATAAGTAAAACACTTGCCCACCACCACTCCAGAAATCTTGAATTCCTTGGAAGTGAAATTCTTCATGAGAAAGCATCTGTTTAATCAAGTTGTCATCTTTCATTTGTTATTTTTTAAATTTTTCCTTGCCATTCCACAATGTTCTTTATTTTAGGGAAGGTTAATCAAGAAGACAGATTTCAGCTGGAACAATTTTTAAAAGTGATTTTCTTGTAAACTTGACTTTTTGTTACATTTGAAGATTTTTTTTTTTAATCTCATTTTTTTGAGGGTCAAGGTAGCAATGTCCCTTTCGGTGCTAAAAAGTAAACAACGTAAATCAGCATCACTTCTCCAGTTATCATAAACAATCATTTTAGTTAAAAGTGGTAGTACAGGATTGCTGCAGAAAATCCGGCAAAGTTTGTAACTATATTAATATGCCGGCACGCTGGCTGGGCTGAGATGGCAGCAGCTTGTCCAGGTGTGCTCAACACAAAAGGAGAACACCCTGTGGCACCTCGGTGCCTCGCTTGCCAGCCTCCCAGCCTCCCATAATGTGTAATAACACAACACATTACTTGTGTTTGGTTCGTTCACCACAACATGTAACACTGAGGTTTTGTGTAACTGCAGCCTGAGCAGACATTGAAGTCTCCTTCGTCTGATCAAAAACGACGTGGCAGCAGAGGTTTTCTGTGCGCACAGGTTTTACCTCTGATCTGCAGGTGGGCCGGCAGTGTCAGAGGGTGCTGTTTTTCACCTGCACGTCACATCAGAGCCCGCTGGGTCCCGGGCTGCTCCCTGCTTGCCGCCTGCCAGCTGCAGAGCACTGCCAGTGCCGACCCCAAGGCACTGAGACCTGTGCTGCGGGGTCCCGAGGCAGCTGGATGTAAGAAACCTCCTTGTTTTCTTTCCCCTTGAGTCATTCAATCACATTATGCTCCAAACTGCAAGTTGCTTTTATCTGCAGGCCTCCCACGTTACTCGATGTTTAACAGGCAATCGCAATCCAGTCTCTGTTATTTTGTCTAAGTAGCACCTTGTGTACACCAGGGAAGTAGGATGTGTGAGAGACTAGGTGCTAACTGACACTTCTTAAATCCAGGTTGGAGATGATATTTGTCTCTTAATATGATGAAAGGAGGTAAAAATCTACAAGTTCACCAAAACTTTCAAGTTAAAAAAATAGTTCCTTAGCCTAATGTAGGGTATGATACGGCTTTCAAATCAAACCATGAAGATTGTCCTTGCGTTTATCACTGGAAAAGGCTCTGATTTGGTAGGTCTTCTCAGTTTGTTTGCCCTACAACTCAGAAATTTCAGCTGGGAATTTACTAGGACAGAGGATCCCAAATGCAAGAATGTCTATCTTGCTTTCCCTGGGTTGCATTGCAGCTGGGCAAGAAAATTTTGCCTCAGTAACCATTTTCCAGATGAGCTGAACATAGCAAACAGATGTGATGGGGAATTTAAAAAGCTTTGTGAATATAGCATAATCTGACTGAATGAGTTCATGTGCTCCTCACTGCCATACATTCACCACTAGCACCACCAAGAAAGGAGCAGCTGAAGAAATTCTTTCCAGAGGCAAGGTATCTGCTACTTTCTTTGTGAGAGAAGGTTCACAGCTCCCATGCAAATCATGTGAAACCAACACCATTCAACTTCATGCTGAGAAACACAGAAAGAATAAAAGCGTTGTGTGCAAGATGACAGAACATTCACGCAGGGAAGCAGAGAGCGCGCCAGTGCCTGTGCACCCTCACTAATGTACAGCATAGCCTAGATGTCCATATGCCTGTATATGTTAATATATAGTCTCAATAAAGTATCTGTCGGTGTGTTTTATCAGCTGATTAGTCCCGTAGGATTAACACACTGAATTTATCACCGATTCTGCTTTCTTTTAGCTGGAAAATGAAATTGTTCTCAGTCCCTAAGTGAATGAGAGACAGAAGGAACCTGGGCTTGGCACAGCAGTCCTCTTGTGAAGCTTCTGGGCAGCGGGTTGTGGAAGAGAGCACAAACAACAGATAGTGCACAGCACTCACTATCTACTCTTTTCTACCTGAAAATTTATCTCAGATCTTCCTTAATTTTTTAATTAGTTAAAAAAATGGAGCATAGACATCAGTAATGCTTGCAGGAGATAAGGATAGCATCCCGATGTTTCCTGAGGCAAGTTTTCATGTGGCTGCTGGAGGTACAAAACAAAATGTAACAGGACTTGCCAATGTTTAAAAAGAGGCCATTTCCCTTAAGTATGTATTCACTCAGCAAAACATGCTTTGGATTATCATATTTCAACATAATATGCACACCTTCAAAGAGAATAAATATTTGATGGTGGAAGGATTTGCTTTTGACTATTTTGGAAAGAACACCTAAATTAAGGTTGCAAGCATATAGTCCCACACTGCAGAGGTGACTCCCTTAAAGTCACCTATAGAAATATTGGTATTGTAGTGGAAAGCAACATGTGAATTGTATGAATTAATTATCTCCAGATCAGTAATATAAAAATACCTATATGTAAATAAGATATTTTCCAGTAAATCCAGAATGAGAAGTCATGCTATTCTTAAACTGAACTTCCTACAGTCAAAGTCTACTTTATTTCATTTTCATCATTATAAGTTGTCAATACACTTAGGCATTTGAATTTGTAAAATTCACTTTCGACAATCAGTAAGAAATGTGTGGATTTTTAAAACAAAAGGAATCATGTAATTGTGTTCAGCCAGAGACAAAACAATGTTCAATTAAGTTTTCATAGGGCAAGTTTTTAATAAATGCAAGACTATTACTATATTTTTCATGGACCTTCTCTATAAAGTTGTACTTTTCCTCAGTAAGTCTTTTAAATGTAACAAAGAGCAAAGCAGAACTCTGAACAGTGAAACTTTTATTTTTTCCTTGTTTCTCAGCCCTTGGAAGAAAATACCATCAATCTACAAAGATTAATAGAAAAATATTTTGTTAGCTTTCTTTCTTTTTATCTTCTTATTTTTTTTTCATTTTAGAGATCTTAGCTTTCACTAAGCAAAGAAAAACTGTAAGTCATAAGTCATGTGAATACTAGATTAATTGAAGTCACTCAAATTAGACCATTAATTTTTGGATGACCTCGAAGAATTCTCGTGTCCTAAATATCATACTTACTTAATTTTGTATTGGATGTAATGCAATTCTTCCATTAATAATTTAAGTTTAACAGCTTCTCAGTAGTCTGGGTCATTTTTTTTAATCACAGTTTTGATTTTAGTCTTTGTTTCTGTCAGTAAATCTTGGAGGATGAGGGCATGTACATACATACACTACTAACTGGAAAGGAAAAGGAGAAAAAAAACAACAAACAAAACCCAACAAAAAAAACAAACACCACATCCTGGCTGCACACAACTGAAAAATGCTCCCAATAGCGCTAAAAGTGATACCAAAGTACAGGGAGAAGGAAGGAAGAGAAAACAGTCCACATGTTCATGAAACTCACTGTTAATCTTTCCATTTACTATAATGCACCTCACAGCTAACCAATACTAGCTTCAGGTATGTCCTTAGAAGGATGTGACTGTGAAGCAGCCATGAATTTAGTTTAGTGCTTTTGCTGTGAAGGCCGTGTGGAGCTAACAGTGCTCTTGAGAGCAGAGAGCGTATTTTGCAAATCCCGCTTGGCAAATTGAAATAAAGAAAAAATATGCTATAGGAATTATGGCATGAAGAAGTAAAGATAGGACATGTCTCTTCATAATAAATATAAAACTCAGCACCAAGGATTACTCATTTGCAGTCCTCAGAAAGGTCAGGGCAGGAGAGAATTTGTGATGGAAATAAATGTAAAAACATTTTGGTTGGGGAATCTGATGAATACCTAGCCAGTTGGCAAATTTTGAGCAAACATACTCATTTGATAAAGAACACAGTCTGTTCACAGACGACTCTTGATTAGCTTAAAAAGCCAAAGTCTGTTCAGCAAAATTGGTATAAAGGGTAGTATTTCATCTGGAATAGGCATACAGTTTTATGATTTGCTACCATCATTTGCTGAATATTTAGGGTCACATAAAAAGTTAGCAACTGTTATGAAAACTGTCTTCATTTCTAGTGGTCCTGACAGAGGTATGAAGGTATTAAAAATTGCTTTCTTAATTTGTAATGGTCCTTCCCAGGATTGCCATGCTCCATGGGTAGGCCAAATGAGATTTTAGCTTTGTTGCAAGTTACAACACGGGTGATGGTTGCATTCAATACGAGTGCTAATTTATGCAAAGAAAAAAACATTCTGGAAGGACAGCTGGGGCAAAATTTCATTGGGAAAATGAAATTAAATAAAATAAATCCCCCACACTTGGGTTGCATATGCCAAGGAGTAAAGAGGGGTGCCCCCCAAATAAGCCAGGTTATGAACTGGTAGAGCGGTATCCAGGCTCATAGCAAATGTCCATATGCATTGGACAGATTGCAGAGGCAGGTTCTTATGCTGCCCTTCAGTCCCAGCATACACTGCCTTTACCTCAGGGTGGCCAAACATTGGGTGAGGCTTCCTAGAGAGGTGGCCAATGCTTCAAGCCTGTCAGCTGTCGGAGCCTTTTGGACAAAGCCCTTAACAATCTGCTTTAACTCTGATCAGGCCCAACAGAACTGAATTAAAAAAACTCCAATAAAACAAAAGAATTCCCAGTAGCTCTGAGAAAATTTGTTCATCTTCCTCTGTGAAGGTTTGTATAGAGAGGTGCTAGTGTCATAGCATGTCCTTGGAAAACAATGGAAGTCACATATCTTACACTGTCTCATGCTAGAGAAGACCTCAAACTTCAAACACAACAAATCTATTTCACAGGATCTTGCAAGGAGAGGGGCAGAAGGTCAGCATTTTGAACTGACCAGTCATTTTAAATCTGGGACCCTAAAGGTAAGAACTAAAGATTATTTTGGAAACTAAATGGCACATTAATGGTGATGAACAAACTTAGTTAATAGTGATTTTTGTAAAATTTTAGGATATTTGGCTACTTAGAAAAATTGGAGAAGTTTTAGTTAGATGCTTAAATGTTTAATTATGGTTTTATCTTTGTATACATAGGAGAGAAAATATAACCAATTCTACATTTCTGTTTTGTCACTAATTCCTGGAAAAACATTAATTTTTAATTTTATTTAGAACTATAGAATAATTTAGGTTCAAAAAGAATTTTAAGGTCATTGAGTCCAACCATTAACCTGACACTGCCAAGTCCACCACAAAATCTTTTAATATCTTTTAGTACAGTAGCCAGATTGTGTTCTAGTTGGGCTTTAGCCCTTCTAATTTTCTCCCTACACAACCTCATGAAATCCTTGTAGTCTTTCTGAGTTGCTTGCCCCTTCACTCAAAGGCCATAAACTTTCCTTTTTTTCCCTGAGTTCCAGCCAAAGATCTCTGTTCAGACAGTTCGGTCTTCTTCCCTGGCTTATCTTTCTGCACATGGGAACATTCAATGATAGCTAATCCTCTAACAACCATGCCAAACTATGATTGTATAAAATGATTTTTGCAAAGGGTTTAGTTTGTTTTAATTCATTTGCCATCATTGATTCAGGTGTTTTAGAAATATTGCCAGTTCACTCCCTCTTATATTCTATTTATAACATCTTTTTACATTATCTAACTTCAAAGATAACAACAAAATTGTTTAACAAATTTCACTTCAAGGCACTGCAAAATGAATAACAGAGATTATAATGTCTCTAGATGTGATAAGTACAACGATGGTGTGTTCAAAACCTGTGCATCTTTTGTTTGTTTCTCTTCATATTGCCTTTTTGATAACAAATACATTCCATTCATTAATATGGTATGGCTGAATGAAATCTGCACATCTTGAGGGTAAAAAGTGAACTTTTGTTCATGCTACTGTACTCATTACGTCCAAAAACAAGTCACAGACAACAAGTCATTTATTCTATATGAAAATATCCAAAACCCTCTTCCAGCCCACAATCAAATATGCAGTAACAAGAATTTCTGAAATTTTGTTTTCCTACGTAACTGCCTGTTTTCCAAGGCATTTCAAGCTGTAGCTGACTGCCTGTGAGGAAAAGGCCAAGAAGTATTATTTGGTGACTAGAACAAGCAATCATGGATCAGGGCCAGAGCTTCCACTTGTCATGGGCTGTCTCAATGACTATTCTGTCTCTATGTGCAAGCTAATGTGACCACCAACAATTTGTGGAAAAATTATGTGGGGGGAAGCATATTTTCCAAAACAAAAGATGGTCAGGGAAAACAAGGCTTCGCTTCATTCTCAATTAAATAAACATTTGCAATTTTCATGAGAGAGAACTGATAGGCTGAAAAATTTTTCACAGACCATAATAAATGTTTCATTCAACCTACAACAAATGATCCCATCATGGTAAATTATGGTTTCTTTTATGGTTTCTGCTCCCAGAAAACCAGTTACTATACTGTTTTCAAGCAGAACGGGATATGTGCAATGGTTGCCACTTCACTTCCTACTTTGATGTCTGTATCTTTGCAGCAGGGAGACAAGTCCAACAGGCAGCTAAATACAGTCAAAGAGAGGAGAGATCCCTTACAGGGATCCCATACACGGAGGATAGAGCTATCAAAAAGGCACAAGAGGAAACAGGTAACTCAATTCCCATTGTATGTGAACAGTTTGTTTGACTGGACTGAGCTCCTCTATTTGTAAGGTAAGGTTGAGGAAGGATGTATTATTTTTATGTAAGAAAAGATCTTTCCTTAACTTCCCCCTGCGCATCATGTCACCACTCTATAGCAAATAATGCATTTCTCTACCTAGAACTGCAAGTTATTCCACCTTTTGGCAAGAAGAGAGGAAGCAGAGCTTTCACAGGAGCAGCTAAAAGGAAGGAACATCTTACAATATGCGGGTTCTACACCAGATTTCGAAACATGCTGATAAACATTCAACAGCTTACAGTATTCATGAAGCAATAAATGGAGTTCACAAGGTTTGAGACTTTGTTTTCAGGATGCCATTAAATCAGAAAGGTTTTGCTTCTATTCTTCAAATGGTTTTTATTTCCCCAAGCAAAGAGATTCAATTCATACAATTACATTTGATGTATTTTTCCCTGAAAAGCTAGATGCAATTACAGTTACCAGTTGAGATACCCTGCTATTTTCTTTCTGAGCATGGTAAAATCTGTGAGAGTCTCAGATGCTATTGCTTTGTTACATCTGGTGACTGTTGTTTTTTAATTGGGATTAGTGTATTTCTATTCTTGTATAAAACTAGAGAGAAGAGAAAAGAAACACCCATTTCAAAGCTGGGTGTTCAGTAAAAGCTGCTCAAAAATTTGCGCTAGAATTCTCTAAGGCTGTAACAGGATGGTGATTGCAGTAATAGCTGTATGCAAGGGGTTATTTTTTATCACTAGCAAAGTTAGTCAAATAACTGATGAAATTTCTTCTCCTGGAATAAACTTCATATTAAATTTAAAAGGATTTGAGTTTTTCTAACTTATTTTTACCAGCATATCTTTTACAAATGTCAACTTGATGGCTAAAAGAAACCAGAACATGAATTCAGCCACGGAGGTACAGATTCTCCCTAATTTCAGACGTCTAACACCTAAATCTTAGAAGATTAGTCCCCATTTTACATATACTATACACCACCAATGTCTTCAGTTTCCTTGTCTGCTTTTGTGAGTATGCCAAATATTCCCCACTGTTCAAAAAGAAGTATCTTCTTTTTGTTTCTCCCTGTGTGTCAGAAGCAGTGGGGAAAGATTTTAATTAAATTTACTTTCTTCGTTCTCCATATCATGTTATGTAAGCACATTAGGGCTCTAAGAGCTTAGTGTCAAAGACTCTGGAATGAGTCTGGCATACACAAATGCAACTGTGCCACAGTGAAGCTGAAACATTATGAGGAGAAGTGACTGTACAAGTCGCTGACTCACTCATTAATCAGATGTAGAGGGAGTGTCAGACTGTCCAAGCACAGGGCAGGAGAAAGGGGACCCAGCACTGCTGCCAGCCCTGTGCCAAGTCTGAACTCACCGGTTCGACCCATCCACCACACAACTCGGGAGCAAAACAAAAGGAAACTGATCTGATTCCTCCTTCATTTCCCAGTCTGCAGACTTTGCTAAACAGATACAAGAGTCTGAAGTTTGCTCCCCTCTCTGCCCTTGCTGCCTCTTCCCATGGACATTCAGACTCTCACACAACTGTATGACTCCAGGAGGAGGAACAAATGACAATGCACATAACTCATGCTTACACTGTGAGAGATGATAAAGCTGTGTTCAAATGTGTCTTTGTCCAAGAGAGTAGCAGATCATTTTCTGTGACCCAGAGAAGCTAAGCAGGGGATGAGAAGACTGTCATTTTGCTAGGGCTGGCTGCAACCTCAAGTGAATGTGAAGATTGGGCATGCCTGATGCCACACAACAATGCAAGGGTGAGCAGACAGGGCATGTCTGGGTGAGATATAACATTCACAAGCACTCCCAGCTGATGTGCAATGCTGCAGCCCCTGTCTGTCTTCAGAAGAGGCGGGAGGAAGGCTGGAGGCCTTTGCAGCAATTGCCAGCAGGGCTTTGTCAGAATTGCATCACTGGAGTGGGAGGCAGGTGAGGGCAAAATAGGCCTTTGTTGGAGAAAAAGTTCCTTTTCGCCTTCTCCATAAATCTGCATTTCCTACTCTGTCTCTTGTGTTGTTCAGCAGTAAAAGAAAGGACTTGAAGGGAAATATAATGCACCACCTAAGGGCCACGCTAACAGCACAGCTGTCTGCATGCCAGGAGCTCCAGGAGAGTGCTATCTCTTCCTTCATTAGGCTGCCCATGGCAAGGTGTAGCTCCCCATCACCACAGATTTTGCAATCTACACAGATGGTTCCCATGGATTTATAACTCCTGTCACTGAGAGCTGAAGAAACTGATCACAGAGTTGAAAAGCTGCAAGTATATAAGTCCACAAAAGTATGTATAGCAAGAGGAAAAGGAGCAAGAAACTAGATAACAAGCAGAGAAATTCCACAAGCTCATGTACACGGGGACATGCTGTTAAATGCATGTCTGGAGAAACCCACTTAGAGCAGATGGCTTGACAGAAGCTCATCAGCCTAATAAAGCTTCTGTAGGGGATGACATTATGGCCTGAAGCTTCTGTGTTTCTTCCCACTGGGCTAAAATTCCTCATAAGAAATTTTACTTACGAAAAAATATAGGATTTATGGCCCTATGAGGATGATATGCTGAGATTCCTTCCTCTCTAAACAAGCCTGCAAACTGGCATTTGAAACCCCTTCTGTACACATCCATTGCTATGAACTGTTAAAGGCTTGGCAGGACATTTTAGCACTGCTTCCCCTTGTTCCTAGCTTTTAGTGGAATGATCTTGATGAAATAGCAGTCTGCAGTGAAGATTGGTTTTTAACGAAATAGAAATGGAAGTATCTACAAAGTATAGCTTAGTGCAAGGTGAAAAATAACTCAGCCCACTTCAAAGCATAAAAAAGAAAGAAAATATTCATACCCGTGATATTTGTATGTGTACTTCAATGAAATCAGCTTGAGAAATACAATTCATAGAATGTTCAGCAGTGGAGTAACATAAAAAAAACTTGCCAAAAATGCTAAGTTTTAAGGTTATTGATTGCCTCATTTTGGCTATTATCTTAATTCCTGTTCCTTGGAATTAATAGACTGGGAAATAACAGAAGAAAAAAACTGCCCCTATTTGAAATAAACCACTTTCCGTATCTTGTACTCTCAAGTAAGCATCAGTTCAAATGGTTTGAAAAGAAGCATGACTTTGTATTTATGTGCCACTGTTTTCATGGCTGCAGTTGTGCGCCAAACCAGAAGTATACTTAAAAATGCCATAATGCAATAAAATTATGAACATTCATTTTTATGCACACTCTAATGAAAATGTTTGGAATTGACTCCATCATGAAGCAAGTAAGCTGTAAAGATATTTCATCTACTTGCAGGTCAAAAAATTAATCAATATTTGGCCATTCTAGCCTATGGAAGTTCATCCCTAATTCAAATACTGTGATCATGTATTGGAAGGCTCATGGAACTGACCAGGAAATCACATGGAAATACAGTGGCTTATTAAATACTCAAACATGATATGCAAGGCTTTACATTGGAAATCAATAAAGCTCTGATAATGATTCTGAAATTGGGAATCCATCAAGTCAGAAGCAGTTTAGGCTTAAAAGAAATCCACTCTTATTCAGATAGTTAGGACATAACATTAAATAACACATTCATTCTAGAAACAAACAACATAGAAGATAATATGAGGTGATTCCAGCATCTTTTTTGAAACAGAGAGCAATTAATATGAGAGCTTGACAAATAATTATTATGATTAATTTGTTTTCCTTAAACACTGGTTTGTGTACAGTCCACTTGCAAAATGACCACAATATGTTCTTTTACTTATTTGAAATTATTATTTAGCTTCTGCAGCAACATATTATTTCCCAGCTCTTATTTTAATTAGAAATTAATATTTCATCCTGTAATCAGGAATAAAATAGGCCAGATGATCTTTTTCTTTGTTTGAATGGTTTGTACATGTAATCAACAAAGACGCTGATTTCAGATCCTAATATAGCATTTCAAATCCATCTTATTATTTCATTAGCTGACTAACATTTAATGCTGGCAAAGGCATTTGAACAGTCAGGCTCGGTCTTTGCATTTAAAGGATATAGCAGCAGCACAGTTATTTTAATGGAAGGGTCACAAAGAGTGGGAATGGAACAGAATGGAATGGAATGGAATGGAATGGAATGGAATGGAATGGAATGGATTTTGATCTGTCTCAGCCTGGTCAGAGGCCATACTCTCATCTGGCTTCATGGGTTTTGTTGGGGGGTTATTTTGGGGGGCTGGTGGTATTATTATTATTATTATTATTATTATNTTCCGATC